>CM066036.1:17025899-17160899 GCA_033557465.1 Ichthyophis bannanicus | reverse complement strand
GGTAGGGGGAAAGTATGCAGCTTTGTTGTACGTCATTACTGATTTTAAACCATTCTGTTTCTCCCTGTACAGTTCAAACTGTTGTTCTTGATCAAGAATCTTATTCAAAGCTTATTCAATTATGCCACCTCGATGTTTCTGTTTAATATGTTTGCCACAAATATTCATAGTATATAATTATTAGTGGTGTATATTACCAATGTTTGTGGCAGGCATGCTAAACAGATATATGTTACAATGATCCATGAAAAACTGAAGTGTTTGTAGTTGGGCACTTTGGATTTCTTGGATTAATTTATACTTATCTGTAGTCCTCTAGAATGTGATGAGAAAGTATGTGAAATAATAAATGTTATGGCTGGTTGTCAATGAGGTAATGGTATATGCTTGTATAGCGAGGTTGAATGATTGAGGCACTAGTAAAGTTTAATTCATTGCTTATCCATGGAAATAAGCCAATGTTTATCCCTTAAAGGTCCATAAGAAATTAACAGTCAAGTAGATCTGGGAAAGCAATTGTTTATTCCTAGAAATGAGCTATGAGAAATTTGATTTACTTTTTGGGATCTACTGGATAATTCTGATCCAGACTAACCACTGTCAGAGATATGATGGTTGACTTAATGGACTTGTTCTGATTAAGCATGGCTTTTCTTATGTTCATATCCTGCTGTCCCTGACATCTTGAATAATGAGGGAAAATATCCTACTGCAGCTGATTGAATTGAGAGATATGTGTCAGGGAGAGGGCTGTATTCAAGTCAGGGAGCTTTACTGGCAGTTCCTTTATACAATGAGATGGTATGAGTGAGGTAGTGAGTGAGTGAGAACTTTCTCAGTAGCTGCATCAAAAGCATGGAATTGCTTGCCAGAAAATCCTAAGACATCAGATCAGGGGTAGTAGAACATCTTTTTGGTTGGAAGAGCCAAACCAATCTCCAACCCCAACCCCAAGCTTTCTATTTCCTGATGCTGTGTTAGGGAAAATATAGGTGGGGCCATGGCCCCTGTGGCCCACTCCATTCTGCTGCCTGTGCATGAGATGGATTATGGAACCTTTCGCAAGCTGTTGTCATGAGTATAGATCAACAAAATATGTTGTTGTTTTTTTTTTTTTTAATTAAAGCTTACAGACTGCATAAGTCCAAGAATGTTCTAGTCAGGGTACAACATATAAAGTAGCATTTTAGAAGGGGTGTCTAATTTGAATCCGAAATATCCAAAGCAGAACATTCAAACATCTGGTGGAGTAGCAGCAGTGAAAGGAGGCATGTATAAGTGCCTTCCAAAATTGCTACTTTCTACTCTGAAAATTGAATGTTCCCATAACCGGTTACAGAGGCGGGCTCTGTGCAGGTTGCAAGGTGGGGTACGTGCACTAGTGTAGACTGTTTCAGAAATATCAATGTCCCCAACGTGCCCGGCCTCAGAACTGGGTACTTGGACATGCCAGCATGGGTATCACTGAAGGTGAGGGGCAGGGGCAGCCCAAGGGGGGTGCGGGGCCATGTGCGGAGACTCGGTGCGGGGCCTCATTTGCATAAATATTTGCATAATGTTACCATATACTAACCTTTAGTAAACATGCCTCTTAATGAGTGTATGGATAAAGAAAGACTAAAAGATTTCTACATTACTATAATCCAGTGCCAACCGCCAGACACATCAGTAACTACTACAAACACTGCCCATTTAGAACCCATAGCAAACCCGCCGTATCCTAACAGCATTACCAGGACTCACAAAGCACCATACCCTACCTATCAAAAGGAAACATGCAAATATTAAACCAATACATTTCAGAGAACAACAATACATGACCTACTGGGGAAAGAGAACAAGTGGCAATGTCAAAAAGGAATTATATAAACAGAACACCTCAGCTCAGTTACACATGCAGAACATAGACCATCACCAAACAAGTACCGTATTTTTCGCACCATAAGACGCACCCGACCATAAGACGCACCTGGTTTTTAGAGGAGAAAAATAGGAAAAAAAATATTCTGATCTACTCGGCCCATTTCCAGTCGTAGCCCCCCCCCCTCATCAGCCCATTTCCTTTCCAAGCCCCCCTCCCAATCAGCCCATTTCCATTCCATGCCCCCTTCCACTCAGCCCATTTCCATTCCAAAACCCTGTCCCCATCAGCTATTTGCAGTTCAAGCTCCCCCTTCTACTTGGCCCATTTCCAGTCCTAGCACCCCCCCAGTCCATTACCAGTTCTAGCCCCCCCCCCCATAGCCCATTATCAGTCCTAAGCCCCCAAACAGCCCACTTCCAGTCCTAACCCTTCCATCGCCCCATCTTCATTCTTAGCCCCCCCATAACCCCATTTTCAGTCTTAGCCCCCCAATCAGACCACCTGCAGTCCTAACCCCCATCACCCCATTTTCAGTACTATCCCCCATCACCCCATTTTCAGTCCTACCCCCCCCCATTACTAGTCCTAAACCCCCCCCATTACTAGTCCTAACCCCCCCCCATTACTAGTCCTAACCCCCCTCCCCCCCATCAGCCCAAGTAAATTTAAAAATGAAAAACAAACCCTGGGCTTCTGCTGCTGCCGCTGCCGTGGCAGCGGCAGAATCAACTGTCCCGCGGCCCCTTCCCATCTGCCCGGCAAAGCATCTTCTGAGCTCCATCAGCGGCAGCTTTCAGGGCCGCGAAGAGAAGAGTGATTTCCCTCTCGCGGCTCTGTTAGCCTGCCGGGGCTAATGGGAATTCCCATCAGCCCCGGCAGGCTTAACAGAGCCGCGAGAGGGAAATACTACTCTCTTCGCGGCCCTGAAAGCTGCCGCTGATGGAGCTCAGAAGATGCTTTGCCGGGCAGATGGGAAGGGGCCGCGGGACAGTTGATTCTGCCGCTGCCACGCAGCGGCAGCAGCAGCAGAAGCCGGGGGGGGGGAGGGATGATGCAGTCCCCAGGGACACGGAAGGTCCCAGGGGACCCGCTGCCGCTCTGCAACTTCTTCTATTCGCACCATAAGACGCAGGCACTTTTCCTCCCACTTTTTGGTGAAGAAAAAGTGCGTCTTATGGTCCGAAAAATACGGTAATCACAATTTAGAAACAGGAACACAATAATTAAACTGGGAATCCCAAAAGCCAAACTTGGAATGTACAACACTGTAGAAATAAAACTATACATTAATTTGCTCTTGTACTAAACAAAGCACAGACGTTAATGATGCACATTTACCAGAGCTGACATATTCCAATTAATAAATTCAAAATAAAGAGATATTTTCTACCTTTTGTGCATTTTTTTTCAGCTGCAATTGCTCCAGCCACTTTCTTCTGGTTTCTTCGTGTCTTCTGCTAACTCTCCATCGTCTGCTGTCCATTTGTCCTTTCTTCTCTCTTCTAGTTTTTTTTCCATTCTCTCTCTACATCTGCTTTAACATACTAATCTTTCTCCTTTTGCTCTTTCCTCATTCCTATTTCATCCACTCAAATTTTACCCCTCCATCCTCAATCCCCACTTACTCTCCCAATACCCGGCCAATTGTAGATTTTTTATCCCTCCCACACAAAATGTTTTTCCCCTCTCCATTTTACTCTCCCAGCCCCATCCCATTCTAATCCTCCCCCAACATCAGCTCCCTTCTAGTTCCAGCCTCACCCAGCATCCATTCCCTTCTAGTCCCTGCATCAGCCCATTTCCAGTCCTAGCCCCCCATCAGCCCATTTCCAGTCCTAGCAACCCCCCAACCCAATACCAGTCCTAGCCCCCCCATCAACCCATTTCCAGTCCTAACCCCCATCACCCCATTTTCAGTTTAAGCCCCCCCTATAACCCATTACCAGTCCTAACCCCCCATCAGCCCACTTCCAGTCCAACCCCATCAACCCATTTCCAGTCAGCCCCCCATAGCCCATTACCAGTCCTAACCCCATCAGCCCACCTCAAGTCCTAACCCCTCCCCAACAGCCCATTTCCTGTCCTAGCCCCCGATAGCCCATTATCAGTCCTAACCCCTCCATAGCCCATTACCAGACAGCCCCATCAGCCCGCAGCCCATTACCAGTCTTAACCCCCCCATAGCCCATTACCAGTTCTAACCCCACCCAACAGCCCACAGCCCATTACCAGTCCTAACCCCATGGAAATTTCCCATCAGCCCCTGCGGGCTTAACAGAGACGCGAGGGAGACACTCTCCCTTCGCGAATCTGAAAGCCGGCACAGAGGGGCTCAGCCATCGCAGAGGGAGGGAGCGAGGGACTCAGCCGGGCAGAGGGGGCCCCGCGGGACACTCCATTCTGCTGCTGCCGTGGCGGCAGCAGCAGCGGCAGCGGTAGCAGCCAGCTTTTTTTTAAATTTAATTTTGAAAAAAAGCAGAATGTTCTTTGCGCGGGGCCCCCTGAAACGCGGGGCCCTGTGCAAAAAACATTCTTGCTCAATGGACGGGCCGGCCCTGGTGAGGGGGGGAAGGACATCTATGGTATGAGACTTGCATATCTTGGCCTGCCATTTTAGATACTCAGACAAGCAGCAGGCCAGAAAAATGTTTGGAGCATGTATTTACGCTTAGTTTTCTTTAAGCAGGAAGTAATAATTGTGGTGATGTAAGTACTTTATGCACTTCCCCCCTGGAAGCATCACATCCATGAAACAAGCACTTTTTTTCACTTTATTCATGGTCAGGTGCAGGTATAGGCATGGATGTCTCACCAATCAGGGCCAGACATGCTTCTGCCATTCTGAAATTGCACTGCAATGTTCAACTCCCTTATATCACCCAGATCAT
This sequence comes from Ichthyophis bannanicus, assembly GCA_033557465.1. Taxonomy (NCBI): domain Eukaryota; kingdom Metazoa; phylum Chordata; class Amphibia; order Gymnophiona; family Ichthyophiidae; genus Ichthyophis; species Ichthyophis bannanicus. The sequence goes on along the minus strand of CM066036.1, from coordinate 17,156,147 downwards.
GCCTCCACCACTCCCCCTTGCTACATGGACGTTCTCATGATAGGGACGTCTTTATGCTCAGCTTCTAAAATGGCCTTGGGGATGTCTTCATTCTTTGCATGTCTAAGTGCCATTTTCAGATGTCCAACTCATGAAAAGAGCTTCTAAAATATCCCTGATAATATATAGTATTAAGGAATGTAAAATACAATATTACAAAAAAATCTAATTATCCAAGAACAGAACAATTAATATTAAATAAAATACGTGAAATACAGCCCATTCAAACCTCTACACCATAAAGTCTTACAAAAGACAGGCTTTTAATCTTGTTCTGAAGTCAATCAGATTATGGAGTCTCTTGAAGGCTAGAGGCATGGCATTCCCTAAACTAGGGGCCTCAATAGAGAAGGGTCTACCATGATGGAAAGCCTTGCGCAAAACACAGACAGAGGGAACTAGTAAAGAGTTTTCTCCTTGGGAACGAAGGACTCTTATGGGTTCATATTGCTGTAATCTGGAAGTCAAATAAGCAATGACTAATCCATTTAAAGCCTTAAATACCAGGAGAACCTGAAATTCAACCCTATAATGAACTCATTTCCAGTGCAAGGATTGCAAGACTGATATAATGTTATCACATTTATTGAGAGCTGTGAAGGTCTGCCAGTTGTACTGTGTACTAACTATACCCATTGTACGTTTTTTGAGGGACATCAAGCAGGTGAGATTTATGAAAATCAAGATGGGCGAATTAGGGCCCAAGACACTGATGTTAAATATGCCTCATTCAAATAAGGCCAAAATAGATTGATTCTTTTCAAATAAAAAATGGAACCTTTCACAGTCTTCTTTAATCAAAGCTGGGAATCCGCCTCTACCCCTAAACTGTGGCATACCCCTTTCAAAGGGTGTTGTAACTTCAGACCTGTCATAGATGGAGAGTCTAAACCTTCATCTGATAGACACAGAAATTCTGTTTTTGATACATTCAACTTCAGGAATAAGGCGTGGAGCCAATCATGCAATAAGGACATCTTTTCCTATAGTACGCTTTCCATATTAACAACACCACATGCCAGGGAACTCAAAATCTGCACATCATCTGCATAGATGCAATATTTAATACACATAGGGGCTTGTTTACAAAGCCGCGGTAGCGGTTTGCGATCGTAATCGGAGCCGCAGCCCCATTGATTTCAATGGGGCCGTGGCTGCGATCGCGATCGCGAACCACTACCGCGGCTTTGTAAACAAGCCCCATAGAGGCACATTCTGATCTGGATGTCCAACTCCTTCTCAGATGCCCAGAATTGGGACGTGCACCGACTGTACCCAATTCTGATCCTGTGGGGGCTAGATGTGCCCAAGGGATCAGAATCGAGAACAAGGCCAGGACGTCCAGGCTGTGCCACAATTCTGGATACCCGGCACACATAAAGGACTCCTCAGATAGCCCAGCCAGGCTCCTGAATGGAGCCACAGTGCCATGGTGTCCTGTTGACATGTCACCGTGGCTTCTATCAGGAGCCATGATTCCTGGCCACTGACCAAAGTCCCCTTTCCCCACAGCCCAACCCCCGATCTGGCCTTCCATGGCCAGCATCGGGCTGCAAGGAACCCCTTGCACCACCTCACCTACTCTGCTGGTCCTGGCTCAGCTGTCCCCTGATGTCTAGAGGGACTTATTCCACCTCCAAGGTGGAATAAGTCCCTCGTCCATTTTGCAGACGCCAAAAGTACAGGGCTGACTTCAGAATCAGTCAGTTGCTGCTCACCACCCGCCCTCATTCCTACCCTGGCCTGCCCCCTTCTGCCCATGAACAGAGCTCCCCACACAGATTGGGTTGGGTGAAAGTACAGGGAGCTCTGTTTCCCCTGGTGCCGGCCAGACGAATAGCGGGTCTGGACATCTGGATTGGATGTCCAGACCTGCTATTCTGGTCTCAGAATAGACCCCATAATATCTAACATTCTAAAATCAGTAAAACAAGATGTTTCAATCATAAAGAACATTTTATAGTGTTTGCAATATACTTTACTTAAATGTGAATAAATAACATACATTTTCAGGCAGACCAATGCAGTACAATTCTGAATAGTTTAATGAATGTTACCAAATAAAACAATAACTTTCTTCTGCGCATATTAAAACTATAAAAAAACTCTTTAAAAAAAAAGCCTTCAGACTACCTGAATGTGACGGGAGCTATCAGCTTACATCTGCTTAGTCTAGTTGAAACTCATCCACTGCACAGATTAAAAATAATTTAGAGGTCAAGATAGGTCTTATGGCAGCAAAGAACTGTTTTTTGAAAGAATGTGTTATTGTGTTATTGAAAGGATGTATGTGGTCATATTCCAATCTCACTGTGTTTGTTGACCCCATTGAAAAAGGCCACTAAAAATGATGCGGTATAGTTCTAGTATTCATATGTTTCATTATGTCTGCAGAAGCAATAAATGGAAGAGAGGGAATGTCTACTGTGACTAAGAAGCCCACCACCCCCAGCGAAGCTTGGGGGACACCATAACATGACCAAGCCCTCCGAGCTTCATGATGTAGGAAGGCAAATGATCAGGGCAAGCGCAGGTGGGCTATGGGATTGGTAGAGGGGTGCTGCAGAGGTGAGTGAGTAAGAGGTGGGGTTTGAGTGCTGGTGGCATTTATGGCTGTGGTGGGTCAGGTGGCAGGACGGGAAGCATTGTTTAGCATGCTTTGTGGGGAGTACATCCACGTTTTACTTCCTTTTGCTGTCAGGGTCCTTGGCTCCATTTTCATGGCTGTGGGTGCTCTTCTAGTGGCTGGTTAGGGTGCTGGTAGCTGTCAGGGGGTTTGGCAGAAGGCTGTATCAAGAGCCAGGCTTGAAGTGTGGTGTTGTTGAGCCAGGCAGCTATGTTCTTTGAGGCCACGGCAGCGTGGTTTCCCATGGGGTCTTAGTACCTGACAGATTCCAGCTGCAGAGCTTTAATTTTAAGGGCTGTATTTGATTTATGTGGAGATTGGGTGGGTTTTGAGGAAAGAGAGTTGGATGAAGGGGTAGTTTGGAGTGCCTGCCTGATTGGGGTTTTTCATGGCACCACAGAGTATGTGCAGGACTGCAGAAAAAAGGGGGTGGGAAAGATGCAGTGATCAAAGGAGCTCTGAAGACAGCCACAGGACAGGCTACACACTCGAGTGGGGCAAGACCCTGGGATGGGGAAAGTGGGAGAGGCAGGCATGGGAAACAGGTTGCTCAATCCTGCTCTGTAGGACTGGTTGCTGCCTGTGGTGTTGGAGGTCAGGCACAGTATCAGTCTGAGGAGACCCCAGGTCCATCTGCAAGTCCCCCTGTGCTGAAGCGAGGGCAGAGGGCAGAAGTTCAATTCAGCTCATCAGATGATAGCAGCATTGCTTAGTTGGAGGGTTCTCTGGTGCAGGCACTGTTTGAGGGGGGAGAAAGTCGATGGGGTGAAAGGGAAATCTGGGGCTGCTGGCTGGACTGGTGTGGTGTCAGAGGGGCGGATTGCCCAGGTGAAAAAGAGCCTTAAACATTGCTTAAGGAGAAAAATGTTTTGAGGAATCTCCATTGGGTAGTTAAGCATTTAGCCCAAGAGAAGCATGAGCGGCAGTCTCAAGGACATGACCCTATGTGGGTATGGGACTTTGCAGAGTCTTCAGATTCTTCTTCTTCTTCTTCCTCCTCATCCACAGACCCTGGGATGGGGGGATTTCAGGGGCACAGATAGAGTCAGATATTGATTTGGCACAGGCAGTAGCAGGCCCTCAGTTGTGGCATTGGCATACCTTGCGTGCAATAGGCCCCTTTGATTGTCAAGTGTCTCAGGAACTGAGGCAGAAAATATTGGAGGATAAATACATGGACATTTTTTCGCTGCTGGAGAGGGAGAATGATATGGGGGCTCATAAAAATGCAAAGGAGGGAAGGAGGATGCTAAGTAAAAAAAGCACAGGTTTCCAAAACTATTTCTAATTGGTTGCTTGTGTGTCATTCATTTGCCACTATCCTGGGTAAGGCCAAACCGTCTCTTTGCCCAGGCTTGTTGTGCTATTCTGACCTGATTTTAAGGGTGCATTGAACATTTGGGGGTTTGGCCTGGTTGAATTATGATGAACAATTCAGAAAGGCTTTAGTTAAGGATCAGTCGGAAGCTTGGGGTTTTACAGACAAGGACATTTGGCTGTGGGCAATAAAGCCAGCTCATTCTTTGCCCTTTCAGTCTGGAGCCCCTGCAGGGACATTTCCATCTGTGGGAGGGCCCTTCACTTCAGGATGCTTTGGGGGTAGACAGGGGGTTGTGCACAGGGCCCAGCTTAATGGTGCCGGAAGTGCTTCAGTATCAGGAGGACAATGGTCAGGAGGCATGTGTAGCTTCTGCTTTCACTTTAATGTGCAAAACAATAACACTCCATTGAATCTTAACATACTCTATAGTATATATTCAAATTGTCAGGGACGAAAAATAAGGAAAGGAGAAAAACAGGTCTCAGAACCATTGGGGTCAAATGTGGACTTAGTAATAAACTCATGCTACATCATATCCCCAGTATATCAATGACCCGAAAAAACCCTTCTTTTCCTTTAAATAAAGACTTTTTCTATTAATTTATAACTTTAACTTCTTCACAACATGTCATTGCACTCATTAGATTCATAGCTACAGGGTTCCGTACCCGTTGTTGTTGTTAAGTGCTGTCGAGTCGGAGTTGACTCATGGCGACCCTCTGGATAGCTATCCTAAATTGTGTTCGGTCTTCAGTCAGGCGGCTCATTCTTGACAGACTGGTACCCGTAGCTGCAACAGGCATTCACAATCTCCCCAAAAAGAACAAAATCTTTCAAATATCAGAGGTGATAGCAAAGCTAGGTCACAGTTTTATTAAATACATCAATTAAAATCAATACAACCAATAAAACCCCAATGACAATCACAATTTCCCATCTCAGTCTCATGGGGAAAGGTGTGTTACTGTAGCCCACATGTGTGTTGGAGCAACTTCTTAAAATTGCTTCTCCACATGCACTCTGATCCTGCAGAACAAGTATTCCCAATTGCTCTCCCAACAGTGATCTCCCTGAACATCCCCTGATATTCAATCCCCTGGAACCCTGACAGCTGATTCTCTGACTCATCCCCCCCCCCCCAGGCATCTGATCCCTCCAGCATCAATATCAAACACTTGATTGCCCCTGGCATTAAGAAACCCCTCCTAAATGACTCCTAGGCAGACCCCCCATACCCTCTGATCCCACTACTATGGATCTTACCGGGGGTTCCATGGTACCTGGTGTCTAGTGGAAGAAGAAGCACTTCCCAGTCACTCTGATCTTCCTGATACCAGGTTCAAAATGGCACTCATGACCTTAGTGGTTATTTTTGTAGTGCTACCTTTGGGGGTCAGGCTGCGAAATAAAGAAAAAAAAGGCATAGGCAGTTTCCACACAGTGATTTGGGAAATTATCATGCGGTAACTGTAAAGCCTTAGCAGACTAGTACTCTAAATGTGCTCCTTTGTGTGCATTGTTGATTTAACACATGCTATCCTAAATTAATGCTGTTTTTGTTCTCTAAAACTTGTTCTATGTAACTACTGATTTTGTTCCTTGTTGTTGTTGTTGTTGTTAAGTGTCGTCGAGTCGGAGTCGACTCATGGCGACCCTCTGGATAGCTATCCTAAATTGTGTTTGGTCTTGAGTCAGGCGGCTCATTGCTGACAGACTGGTACCCATAGCTGCTGTTATTGTATCGATCCATCTCATTGCTGGCCTTCCTCTTTTGCGCTGTCCTTCTAACTTGCCAAGCATGATGTCTTTCTCTAATGATCTCTCTCTTTGCATGATGTGTCCAAAGTATGAAAGTCGAAGTCTTGTCATCTGAGCTTCTAAAGAAAGCTTAGGTTTGATCTCCTCTAGTATCGACTGGTTTGTTCTTCGGGCAGTCCATGTTATACACAGTATTCGCCACCAGCACCATAATTCAAAGGCATCAATTTTCTTCCTCTCTATCTTTTTTACTGTCCAGCTTTCACATCCATATTGAAAATACCATGGCTTGAACAAGTCAAATCTTTGTATGGAGAGAGACATCTCTGCTCTTGAGAATCTTATCTAGGTCTTTCATAGCCATTCTGCCAAGAGCAATGCGTCGTCTGATTTCTTGACTGCTTGTTGCTTCTTTAGTTGATCCAAGTAGGTTAAAGTTGTTCACAATTTCAATTTCTTCTCCTTCAACGATGAACCTGTTGATTATGCCAGTTGTCATGATCTTTGTCTTCTTTACATTAAGGTGCAGGCCCATTTTGAGACTATGTTCTTTGATTGTGAGAAGCAAATGTTTCAGATCATCTTCACTTTCAGCCAGTAATGTGGTATCATAGGCATAGCGAAGGTTGTTGATGAGTCTTCCACCAATCTTCACACCTCTGTTGTCTTCATACAATCCTGCTTCTCTGATGATTTGTTCTGCATATAAATTAAACAAGTAGGGGGGGAAGTATGCAGCCTTGTCTTACACCTTTGCTTATTTTAAACCATTCTGTTTCTCCTTGTTCTGTTCGAACTGTTTCTTCTTGATCAATGTACAGATTGTGCAAGAGAACGATCAGGTGTTCTGGTATACCCATGCTTCTTAATGTGGCCCAGAGTTTCTCATGGTTTACACAGTCAAAAGCCTTGCTATAGTAGATAAAGCACAAATAGATATCCTTTTTGGTATTCTTTCGTCTTTTCAAGTCTTAGCTTGGTTTCAATAATACAGCTTAATTGTGATCCATGTAACCAGCAGGCTCATGCCCAAAGCTCATGCCCCAACGCCCATCAGGATGTTCAGTTAGTGTTTCGCCTACTGTTCTTCAGGGGGATATATACCGGAACAGTAACGTTATGAAGAGAACAAAAACATTATATACTAAATACCTTAACCCAATCCTTCCATTATAAAACTATAAAGACTACAGTGGCAAGTATACATAAACATAATGCCCACACAACTCAATCCCTCGTCTGTATGTCCCAACATCCAAAAAATTCCTAAGAAGACCAGAAAGAACCCATATTTCAATAGACATCAAATATATTAACCCACCTGCACTTCATATTCCATACAGCGATGAAAGTATATCATAACCTTCACAGGTCCATTCAAAACGCAAAAACGCAGTGGGCTTTTAAATACCACTTCCAACCCAAACCGAATAACAAACCCACATCCATTAATGGGAAAACCCCTCTATTTTATCAGAAACCTCATTCATACCAGATTATCCCTCTCAAAAATCTATCAACCATACTTCTCACACACATACCTCAGTCAATTTGTGAGTTTATCCCCTCCCCGAAAACTATTTTTAATCGAAAAATCCACCTTAGTTCACACAATATTAAACACTCCTCCCTACTTAAATTTCCCCTACCATCCATTATTTGATCAATAAAGAAGCAATGTAAATCAACAAACGTATGACCCTGCTCCAAACAATGCTGTACAATTGGAGCTTCCGGTCACCTACGTCATAATCTATTTCTATGTTCTCCAATCCGTATTTTAAATGGACATATAGTATTGTCTATATATAACAATCCAAGGGCAGCATATTCTGTATACCACAAAATTAGAATCACACAACATGTGGCTTTGCAAACTGTACTCTCTGCCCCCATTTGAAAATTTAGTGACTCCAAAGAGATTAAGCAGATAGAACAGCTACCACATATCCAGTGACCTGGCTGTAATTCCTGAACAGAATCCACCAGCTGCAAAACAAGTAGGGCTCAAAATTTCCTTTAAATTCTGGTTCCTTGACCACACACATTGAGGATGTCTTCCAGGTAGCCCCGGAACTGCCTGCATGATGTTAGCATGCTTGTATATAATACGCTGGATCTGAGAACTCATTGGGGAGAATCGAGGAATAAAATTCACACTCTCCTCATCCTCACTCTGCACCCTACAGGTGCGGGGTTGAAGAAGTCAATCTCTATTATTAAAAAAGTGTTCAGCAGTATGCCCAATACACCACCCCAATCGGGTAACCCCTAGCTCTAATGTCTGCCCTTAAAACTCGGAACTGTACCTTGAAATCAGTTTCTGTAGACCAATTCCTTTAGAACCGTATAAATCAAGAAAAAGGTAATTGCTCCATTAGTTATGATGGATGGGCACTTGAAAAATGTAGAAAAGTGTTCCTGTCTGTGCTTTTCTTATAGACAGTGGTGTCCCACCTATTAACTTGCCTAATCACCTAGACATCTAAAAAGGCAATTCTATTAGTGTGATAATTCAAAGTAAATTGTATGGGAATCTAATCCATTAAGTATCTGAATTCAAAAAAGCATGGGACAAACACAGAGGATCTCTAAAGGATAAAAGGGAACTGTTGTAGTGGTTGATATGGAAGGGCAGACTAGATAGGCCATGTGATCTTTTTCTGCAATCATGTTTCTATGTTTCTAAGCCAAAGATGGAATTGGACCAGAGATTCAACAGGTCCCTCTCAGATAAAGTAGACATCATTGATATAGTGGTGCCATATTTTGATCTGTGATATAAAAGGGGAATTAAATAACCATTTCCACTCATACTCCTCCATAAATAAATTGGCAATTGAAGGAGCAAAAGTAGTCCAGAGATCTGTTGGTAGATCACATTTTCAAAAACAAAATAATTCTTTCTCAAGGCAATCTTTGCAAGCTGTACAATAAACTGCACCTGCTTGTCAGATAAATCACCCCAATGCATTAACACAGCTTCCACCACTGCCTCTGTCTGGGGTATACTGGTGAAGAGTGCTGCTACATCAAAGGTGACCAAGATCATATCAGACTGTTTAGTCCATTGAGATGCCCCAGCTAGAACTTGTAAGAAATAGGTGGTATCACATATATAGGAGGGAATTATCTTCAAAAGGGGCATTAAATATGAATCCACAAATATAGACAGGGGTTCTAAAAGTGTACCCCTCATCAAAACAATTGGTCTTCCAGGGGGCTGCATGAGATCTTTAAGGATCTTGGGTAACAGATAGAATTTTGCCAGTCTTGAAGTTGTCTATAAATGGCAATCCCTAATTCCAGTGACCAAATAAATACTTGATACAAAAATTCACCAATAAAGTCCCAGTTGACAACAGTATGGACATTGAAAGCACTTGAAACAGGGACTTGTATCCCGAAACGTGCACGTCATGCATTCCTAATGATGATTTATCAAGCTGCCAGCACATCAGTAAAATAAGTTTGGTTTTGTAAATGAGCAATTTGGTGAACCTATAATGATTAAAATGAAGTTTACCGTCTAGTGTGGATGACAAAATGTTCTTTCCTCCCTCGTTACACTCCGACAAAAAAATTAAAAAAAATTTCAGGGACTTTATTGGTGACTTTTTGTATCAAGTCTGGAAGTTGTGACATTTAGAAAAGATAGTTCTTTCTAAGAAATACAATGTTCTTTATACGCTTGTTTCGTAAGTTCTTTAATACAAACCTGCAAACAGAAGTTGGATCTTCCTTCAATACTAAATACGTTGAATGATTTGATAACTGATGAGAAGCTTCAGCGAGGTAATCCGCCTGAATGAGCACCACTATGGCCCCACCTTTACAGACATACTTAATGACAATTTCAGACATAGAGCATAATTCCTTCAGGGCTGCTTTCTCAGCTAATGAAAGAACACAGGAAATCTTCTTACACGGGAACTTTTCAAGGGCTTCTACATCCTGAAGAACCAATTGCCTAAAAATTAACAATGCTGGATGTATTGGTCCTGGTGGATTTCAAGTTGACTTAAATGGTAACAGCACTCTATCAGGCCACCAACAGACACCAGCGCTTCTTCTTCTTTTGGTTCAACCTCCACTTTTCATTGAGAGTCAAAAAGCCTTCAAATTTAATTTTTTAATGAACTTTTCAAGATCTAATCGGAACTGGAACGAATCAAATTCAATCATCGGCATCAGTGGAAGTTCTTTATTCAATAACCAAATCTGAACATCGGTAAGAGACAGATCCGATAAATTCACTACCAATGATCCATTTGCATTTGTGGACGTGTCCGCAACTTTGTGTTCCCCGATCTTTCATGTTCCTTTTGACATCCTTGGAATGATTTTGTTTTCCCTAAATTGCTGAGTACCTTCAGTACTAGAAGACTCATCTGATATAAAGGGCAGACTTTATAGCTAGGAGTTACTCGATTGGGGTGGTGGACAGGGCGTACCGCCAAACACTTTTTAATAACAGAGATTGGCTGCTTCAACCCCACACCTGTAGGGTGAGAGTGAGGATGAGGAGAGTGTGAATTGTATTTCTCGATTCTCCCCAGTGAGTTCTCAGATCCAACATTTTTCTCCTTTCCTTATTTTTGGTCCCTAAAAATGTGAATATATACTATAGAGTCTGTTAAGATTCAGTGGAGTGTTATTTTTTTGTATGTTGAGTAATCATTCTAGACTCTGGAAGTGACCACACGTTCCGGCTGTATTTTCACTTTAATGTGGACAGATGTGAGCAGCCAGTGTGCAGATTCCAGCACCAGTGCAGTGTCTGTAATGAAAGTCATCCCGTAATTCACTGTGACAGCACAGGGTGTGGCCCAGGAGACAAGGAGGATACACTGAGTTTTCTTCAGCCTCTGGGATGAGTCAGCAAGGCACCCTCGTCCATTAGCCTAGCATCGTTGCAGCTGTGATTGCTGAGTTACCCAGATGGACGGTTTTTCTGGGTGTTATGGGAAGGATTTTTTTTTGGGGGGGGGGGTTGAATCCTGTTTGATGGCCCTCCGTTGAGGCAAGTGTGTCATAATGCCCCTTCAGTATCTAAGAACAGGACTATTGTACAGGAGAAGCTGGCTAAGGAGCTGCTCTTGTGGTGGATTGCGGGTCCTTTCAGGGAGCTGCCTTTCGATTTGGTCATATCATCTTTGGGCCTAATGCTTAAGAAAGAGCTAGATAAGTTTTGATTTAGTCACGATTTATCTTACCCAATAGGATACAGTGTGAACTCATTCATTAATCCTAGCCTCTGTTCTATGCAATATGGTCGCGACCTTCCTTGGACTCTGTAGTCCCCTGTGTGTCCCAGAGCCCTCCCGACGCCCGGAAGTGACGCAACTGCGCCTCGTGGTCGCGACCTTCCTTGGACTCTGTAGTCCCCTGTGTGTCCCAGAGCCCTCCCGACGCCCGGAAGTGACGCAACTGCGCCTCGTGGTCGCGACCTTCCTTGGTAATCACCCAGCTATTTAAACAAACTGTCTACGGCGTTCCAGCTGTCTGTACTGCATTTACTGTGCTTTTTATTATTTGCCTGCTGTTATTTTGCTTTCTGTCTTGTGCTTCTAGGACTCTGTAGTCCCCTGTGTGTCCCAGAGCCCTCCCGACGCCCGGAAGTGACGCAACTGCGCCTCGTGGTCGCGACCTTCCTTGGTAATCACCCAGCTATTTAAACAAACTGTCTACGGCGTTCTGCGCCGTGGCGGCGCGCGCCGCGGGCGCGCGCCAAAGGAGTGCGACCAAGGAGCAGGTCCTGCTCCTTGGTCGCGCTCCTTGGGGCGAGCGAGGGGCGCATGCTGTGATTTCTGTGCTGACTTTATCTTGGTGTTTACTAAAGGAGCTGTTTAGCAGGATTCGTTATTCGTGTTGCCGAGGTAGGCCTCGAACTTTTCAACGTCTCACTCCTCTGTTTTGGGTGTTTCTTTATTGCTCTGTTTTTCTTTCTATGGCAACTATCCCTGTTCTTTGGGGCCGGCGCTATCCGCCTCGGTTCCCTGTCCTCTCGGGCTCTCACGCTCGTTGTCTCTCGAACCTGATCACATGTTGTCCTACTTTACCTCGGTCGGGTTCTCCTCCTTTCTCTTTAGGGCATACCGCAGTTGTCTGCAATCCTACACTCAAGCTAGCTTTATTAAACTGCCGCTCTCTTCGGGCAAAATCGTTACTGGTTCAGGATCTTGTCTCTTTACATTCACTTGATCTTTGTTTCCTCACAGAGACCTGGTTGAAGGAGGGTGACGAGCCCATTCTATTTAGCTCACTTCCGCCTGGTTATTCGGCGCTCTCGATGTCTCGGAGAGGTAGGAGTGGGGGTGGAGTGGCCCTGCTTCATCGTTCTGCCATTGCAATTGAGGAAATTTCTTTTCCCTCGACCCCCCTCCCTGAATCTCTTTTTCTCTTCGTCTAAACTCCTCCTCCCCACTTTATTTTCTGCTTGTTTATCTCCCTCCCTCTCCTTCCACTGCACGTTGGGATTTAACTCTGCAAGTGCTCTCGGATCTGGTATTACAGTTTCCCAATTTTATAGTCCTTGGTGATTTTAATGTCCACGTGGATCACCCTTCCAGATCAAAAGATCGTGATTTTTTGAATTTTTTATCTGATGCCTCTCTTCGCCAACATGTTTCTGGGCCCACGCATGTAGCAGGCCACACTCTAGATCTGGTTCTTTCATCCCCCACGTTGTTGCCTACAGTTTCCCCTCCCACTTTGGTGGCAGTTCCATGGTCAGACCATCTCTGTGTATTATTCTCAATTTCCTCCACATCATCTGTGTTGACTTTTGCCTCTGCACCTTCTTCCCCCCCCTCCTTGCGTCGTCGTTATACTCCTGAGACCCTTAAGGCTTTTCCATCTGCCTCTGTGCTGTTCCCATCGGACTTTGCTTCATGCTCCCTTGATTGTCAGACCTCACTTTGGAACTCACTGCTTACTAGTGCGCTTGATGAGGTGGCGCCTCTCCGTTCTGTTCTTGGGAAACATTCTGTGCAGCATTCACAATGGTATCACCCTAGGTTACGCCTGCAGCGGTCTCAGCTCCGCCAGGCACAACGTCATTGGACTACTCATCCCTCTCCTGACTTGTTACTACGGTTCCGTCAGTTATCTACTGCTTATCGAGTGGCAGTTCAGATGGCAAAACGCACTTTCTACTCTGCTCAGATTGCGGAAGCTGCTCACTCATCCAAACAACTTTTTTCTATCCTTCGTGGACTTTCCTCTTCTAGTTCCTGCAAAGGGCCACCATCTCGGGTACCAGATCCTCAACTTTTGGCCACCTTTTTTTCAGATAAAATTCATAAGCTGCGGGCTTCTTTTTCGAACCCTTCCCCTCCATTGCCGTTATCCCCTGCACCTGCTTCCCCGGCAGGATCTCCTACTTTGTCCACCGATTCTTTCCCATCCTCTCCCTTTTCTTCACCTAACCAGGCTCTTGCTCACACTTGGACTTCTTTTCAGTTGGTCACGTCCGCGGAGGTCCTACAGTTGCTACTGAAATCCCGCAAAACGACTTGTATACTGGACCCTATTCCATCTCTTTGGTTATCTGAACCCTCTTTACAACTTATCCCAATTCTTACTACAATTATCAATTCTAGTCTGTCCTCTGGTCTTTTCCCGTCTTTGTGGAAATCTGCTGTCGTCCGTCCCCTTCTGAAGCAGCCCACTCTAGATCCCTCTATCTTATCTAATTGGAGGCCAGTTTCTAATCTTCCGTTTCTGGCAAAACTCCTCGAGCGCGTTGTTTTTGAGCAATTAAACTCACACGTTGAAGCTACACATATTCTCCATCCTCGTCAGGCAGGTTTTCGGCATGGGCACAGCACTGAAACTGTTCTTTTGGCACTGCTTAATGAAATTCACGTTGCTCACTATCGTGGTGATCTTACTCTTCTTGTTTCTTTGGATCTTTCTGCAGCTTTTGATCTGATTGACCACCGGACACTTCTTTCACGTCTGTTTGATATTAGGTTGCGGGGTTCTGTTCTCCAATGGTTCCGCTCTTTTCTTACTGCCCGCTCTTTCACTGTGCACGCGGGTAAGCACTCTTCTTCTGCTCTCCCTCTTTTCTGTGGTGTTCCACAAGGTTCGGTTCTATCACCCCTATTATTTAATATTTTTCTTGCTCCACTGCCTCTGGCTATTCAACAATTTTCGGTGTCTCCATATATCTATGCAGATGACATTATTTTACTATGTCATGTCTCTCCTCTCACTCTGGATATTACCCCACTTAATGCTTGTCTGTCCCACGTTGCTTCATGGCTTTCGCACAATTTTCTTCACTTAAACCCTTCAAAATCTACGGCTATGTGGGTATCTCTTAGCGGTTCCTGTCCCTCAGTTTCTCCTATGATTGATTCGGTTCCTATTCCACTCGTCTCTTCCTTCCGCTATCTGGGGGTTATTCTTGATTCTACACTCTCTTTTCATGAGCACATTGCTTCTCTCACTCGGCGATCTTTTGTGACCCTTCGGCAGATTCGGGCTACTCGTTCCCTTTTTTCTTCTGATTCCCTGGTCACTTTGGTTTTGGCTCTGGTGGTTAGTAGGCTTGACTATTGCAATGTTTTTCTAGCTAATCTTCCTAAATATCAGCTTAAACGATTACAATTTATCCAAAACACTGCAGCTCACCTTATCACTTTTTCTCGGTCATTTGACCATGTCACTCCCCTCCTTTTTCGTTTGCACTGGCTTCCACTTCATTTTCGTTATCAATATAAGTTTCTTATTTTGCTCCACCGTGCTCTTCATACTGGCCAACCTTTATACCTAGCAGATCTGGTCTTTCTTCACACTCCCTACCGCCAACTTCGGTCATTTCACACTAACCGTTTATTGCTCCCCTCTCCGTCACAAGCCCGGTTAGAGCAGACTCGTCATTCCGCTTTTTTCTTTCTCGGCCCTTTCCTCTGGAACTCTTTACCACCTTCCCTCAGATTAGAATCCTCCTACCCTCATTTCAAGTCATTACTCAAAACACATCTGTTTACTCAGGCTTTTGACCTTCCTCCCAGTCCCCCTCCCTGAAGTTGTTCCCCCGTTGCTGGTGTGTGTTTTTATGTCTGTTGTTGTTGTTACCCTTTTTTAGTTTTAGTAGGTTATGTTAGGTCTCTTTAATTGATTATGTAATCTTATCTATATGTGTGTGGTTTTTTTACTTTCCTTTCATTTTATGGCGTTCTTTTCTATAATTTGCAGTAGAAACGTTTTTATTGTACACCGCTCTATGCTTCGGCAGTAGCGGTTGATCAAATGTTTTAATAAAGATAAAGATAAAGATGGTGTGACTGGCTGCAAAGAGATGATGTGTGGGTGGAGGATTCCAAAGTCCTTTTACATATTCCTACGGCATTTCCTCTTGGAGAACTGTGAATGCAGGGGTGTTGCAAGAGTCTGTGCTTTCTGCCATGTTATTCAATATCTACATTGCTCCTCTATTTGATGTTTTTGATACCTTATGTTTAGACTTTTGGATATATGAGGATGATGTTCAATTTTATGATGTTCAGTTCTGATTTATTCTATTGATGACTGTTCTACCAAACTTGCACGCTGTATTAATGTCATTTGTGGTTGGATGTTTTGTAATAATTTGTCTCTTAATATATCAAAAACTGAAATATTAACTCTTGTCAAGAACTCCTCTGGATATGTTTTCTGTTACTGGCAATCAACATTCAGCACTGACATTTAAATCCGAGATTTATGACTTAGGGATAATACTGGATTCCTCACTGCATTTGAGGTCGTATATACAGAAATTGGTGAAGGTAGCCAAAGGCATGCCAATCCCGCAGAATATCCGCTCAACAAAAGTATGTCAATCGTGAGCCATATGTCTCCAAAATGGGCAAGCTTTGAAAATGCAGCACAAACCAAGCACATTGGTAGACATCCAGCATGGCACAGATGGGCATGCACAGGGGGCCGGAACCCAGGCTTGGCACCGAACAAGATAGCAGGCTGCAATACCCATGTAGGTGTCCAAACCAGCAGGCAAAGACTTGGGATAGCAGGTGTGCATAGACCCGCGTATCACCCGTCCAGTGTACCTGTGCATTGATGACACCTTTACCAGGCCTCGTGGACTGCCTGTGCAGGCGCCCCCTGTAGTTGGGTGAATAGATACCAGTGTATGGTGGCAAGAAGGAGAATCAACTTCAGCCCTGATGAGTCTGTGGCCCTTGTCTGTTCCGTGCTGCGGAATGAGGGGGTGTTATACCCCAGAGGGGCCAGCGGCCGAACCTGCGGCTGTCCATGGCCATATGGAGGACCATCCAACTCTGCCTACAATGGTAAGGTGACCTGAATGGACAGGGGGATGGCCGAGTACCATGCTCGGCCACATATATCCTGAAAGGCACAGCTGTGTGTTTGCATAGGAGGACAGGGCTATAGGGCCAAGCCACAACCTGATGGCAGCACCAATGGTTGCACAACAGGTGACAGCTGGGGGAAGGGCCATGCATGGTACAGGTGCCATCCCTGGTAGCCTGCAGTAGTAGGCATATCAAGACACAGCAGGTGGTGAGGGCACTGCACCCCCTGGTGGGGGATGGCAGCAACACCACAGGGTGTGCACAGCCGAAGCCAGTCATGGCCCACAACCATGTACCATGGTGCCAAGTAAGACTGGGTGCAAAAGATGGGAGCAAGGGAAGGGGGGGGGGGTGACTGCAAAGGTAACTGAAGGGACCAGAGGAGTGACACAGGTGGGTCAGTGGCCCAGATGGCACTGTTGGTGGTGGCATGGGGCATGTGTCAAAGGTCCAGGAGAGTAGTGGGTAGGAATCCAGAGTCAGATCCAAAGGTGTACCATCACATGCACCCCACAACTGCTACCCTTGGGTATACTCCTGCCCCCAGGATGGGCAGGCCACCAGGCTGAGGCAGGAAACAGGAATACACAATAGGCAATGTGGCTGCATACATCTGAGCCCATGTGTATTCCCTCCCCTCTCTCCCACAGTGAATATGTCATGCAACATGCTCTGGAGACCCTAAAGTGCCACTACCGCACACTGCGCTGGAAAGAACCGAACCAGCTGAGGTGCATCAGAGAGTGGCTGATGGCTGAGGAAGGTCAATGGGATACACAATAGAGATGCAGGGGTGGCTGCCATGGCTGCCAGGCAGGTGCAGGCAGACCATCTGGTGGTGGATCCAATGATGTGAATGTGCTTGGGACAGCTGTGCCATACCCCAGTGCCACTACCCCTTATCTTCACCAGCTGGCCCCCAAAACATGCAGGTGCATACACACATAGCCAGGGCATGGCATAGAAAGGCAGCACAGGGGCATACACTACCATCAGTGGGCCCAGATTCACATTGGGCACCTGCCCACACATGTCCCCTGTGGGCGTCCATTGCCCAGGAAGAAGGGGGCTGGTAAGCCACAAATGGGCATGTGAGGGGGAGAACAGAGCTGTCTGGGGGTGTGCAAAAGAGAGGGCATGCAGTGTGCACTGTGGGATTACACACCCCCATGCCCCGAAGGTGGGTTGCACAGTGCATGTGTGAGCCCCATGGAGATGTGCCAGTCCCAACCCAGAGCCATGTCTGTGCATACTGTAATGCCCCCTTCCTCTTCCCCTACAGCCAGTTCTAGGGAGTCCTCGGACAATGCTGGCACACCTCAGGCACCAACCCAGAGCATCGGTCAGGCACCAGCATGGCTGTCCTGAGGTACTGATCCCAGCAGTACCTCCAGCAGTGATGGGGAGGAGGAGTCCAGTGGTACTGTGATGGAGAACAGCACCATGGAGGGGGAGGGTGGATTGTGTGACACGGGCATGGGTGCACAATGTCCCTGTTGCTGTGTGGACCTGTGTTGTCATGTCCCTCTGTTGGTTTTATACTGATGTTACTGCCTTTGTTGTACGTGTTACAGGGGTTCCCAATAAACATTTTTCAGCTTGGAATCTCAAGGTGTTGTCATATTATTGAGGGCAAGGCTGCGTGTCTGTGTGTGTGGAGGTGGGGACCTTTGGTGGGAGGGCGTGGGTTATGGGCATGGGGTATGTGCCCTGTGGATTATGTCTGTGTGCACGGGTCCATGGCACAGAA
Source organism: Ichthyophis bannanicus (assembly GCA_033557465.1). Taxonomy (NCBI): domain Eukaryota; kingdom Metazoa; phylum Chordata; class Amphibia; order Gymnophiona; family Ichthyophiidae; genus Ichthyophis; species Ichthyophis bannanicus. Next base: position 17,138,322 of record CM066036.1, on the reverse strand, counting down.
GTGCCACTCATGCAGGGCTGAATCTGCACCCATTCTCTGCACGGATATGGCACAGAGGAACTACCCGTGCAGAATGGGCATGCACCATCACTGGGCAGCACAGGTTTGGCACAGCAGTGCTACACACACAGAATGCCCCCTTCCCTGTGGTTGCACACATTTGGAGCTCTGTCCTGTGCCTGCACTCATGCCATGGCAGCCATGGCCGCATACTGTGCCATCTGTCCTATGTGGGTATTGCCTCCTGGGCATTCACACATGTATATGTTGCCGTCGCATCATGGTGTGTGGATATGGCATCCTACGGCTGTTAGCTACAATGCACATTTTCGAAGAGTCAGTGCTCAGGAACATATGCAGGTATTGGATATGCCTTTGGATGGGTCATGGAATGGCTGCACACCATATCCATTGTGGAGGCCCCTTGTGGCCTATGGGCTTAGGGCTGCACTTGTTAGTCCTTTAAATAAGGAGTTTTTCTTCACCCAGAGCCGGGGCTGCTGGGATTTGTAGTTGTGTTGTTCAGAAAAACAAGTAGTGTGGAGACCGAGGGTTTACAAGGCAAAACATAGGAATTTTATTTGTTTTCCAAAAGACCATTAAGGCTCAATGCAAACAAACAGGATTCTCTCTCCAAACAATAATCCATAGGCATTTATACCAAACAAAACAATGTAACTGCTTTTAGTAGCTTTTTAACATAGGTCGCTGTTTCCAAATGATTCAGCAATCAAACATGGTTTTCTCCTTTCTTCAAACCCAAAAGAAATATCCTCTCTTCAGCAAACAGGGTTCTTAGCATTCCTGGCTAAACAGAATTCTCCCTGTTTTCACACTGCCTTTTAAGACATTCAGGTTATAAACCTTTCTCTCTTATCCAAGAACTTTTATTCTGCCTTCTGGCATAGAGAACAGTCCATTACTGAATCTTCAGAGCTTTCATCAGATTCATAATAGTCAATCTGCATTTCCTCAGGACCTGTGTCTGGTAAATCTGGCTCTAAACCAGCATGAGAAACTTCAGGCTTAATATTCTCTAAAAGTTCCAGAACCTTTCTCCACTGAGGCTTTTCCCTATGCAAACGGTTTCCACAAGGAACGTGGAGATTCTTCTCTTGCATCAAACTATATTATTGAGGGCAAGGCTGCGTGTCTGTGTGTGCGCCTCTAACTAACTCACAGCACTTTTGGCTACACTTTTATTCACACACCTTTTTGGAAGTTGCAGCTCTTTAGCTGGTTCAGGAACAGTCGTCACTGCAGCCTGACCCTTGTCAGCACTTCTCTCTGACACAGCTCTCCTAGTTTTAAAACCAATTGCAGTTTCCTTGTAATCCTGGCTTTCTTTCTGACTAGGGCTTTCACCTCTGAGAATCCCCCAGAAGTCTCCACCGTTCTCCTCCACAGTGAACTCTCTGGGCCTTTCTCTGGTGCTTCTCTCACCACTGAATTCTCCAGCGTGCTGCTTCCCTGTCTCTCCCTTTCCAGGGTGTCGCTTCATGTGCTGCCTTCTCTCAAGCTGAGACTCTCTTCCTGTGGTACTGCCCTTCTCAGGCTGAGTCTCTCTTCCCATGGTGCTGCCCTTCTCAAGCTGAGTCTGACTTCCTTCTGTTTCCCTGGGTTTATAAGAGTGTCTTTGAACTACCGTGCACTGCTCTTCCCCCAGGTGTCTCTCATTAGTTTCCAAGCCTGCCCTTAGATTAGCAGAGCTTGGGTGTGTCCGGTCCTCAGTAGCTGCGTGTTTTTTTTCCTTGCCTGCACTTTGAGAGCTACTGATTCCTTGCCTGTCTCTTTCTTTAAAGGAAAATGTCTGATTTTCTCCCAATTCCATGGGCTCAGCCATACTCTCCTCATCACAGCATGTATGTGTTAAAGGGTTTACATGGGTAGCCTAACACCACCATGGCACCTGAACTACACAATGGCAGACAAAGCGCTGAAAGGGCCAAAGCAAACCCAGAAGTCAAACATCATACCCTCCAAGACCTCTATGACTCTGGGGCTCATCATGCAGCAGCATGCTGCCCTCTTCATGGCTGAAGATGCCAGCTCACAGCTGTCAGTATGGTATGACATCGTCAGGAAGGTCAATGCCATCCAGCACCATCATACGGTTGTGGAGGATATTAAGAAGAAGTGGCAGATGGTATGCAGACTGTGATGGAGAAAAGGGCCAGCTACAGCAGGCTGCCACTTGCATGGCAGCACAGACTCACCCCTTTGGAGGAACAAGTGCTGCAGTTTGTGGAGGAGGTCTCCATCTCAGGGGTTGTGGGCTTTGACAGCAGCACCTCAGGCACACAGGAGAGTGAGTAGAGGGTGACCCATTGTCTGGGTGGCACCATGACAGCCATGTTTGTGTCCCTATTATGGGTCTTCCCACCCAGGGCCTTTCTGCATGTCTGTCTGTTGGCCCTTGGGAGAGGCATGGGTTTGAGATGGTGTGGACTGGGGACCCCCTGCCTGTTCCATTGTGGGCTAGATGGCACCTAGAGGCTGACCTAGAAACTCATGTCACTAACTTCTGCCAACTTTGCTCTCCAGCAGACCTGCCAGGGACCCAACCCTCATAGCCTAGAACCAGTGTGTCAGGGGGAGCTTCAGCACCCACTGTGGATATGCCAGTGTACAGCTGGGATGCAGCACAGCCACAGGGGCTGGTGCACCTGCTAGGGAAGAGATGCAAACTGGTATGACACCCAGCAAAAAGGAGCTGCCCAGTGTGATACCCAGGGCAGAGGAGCCACCCGGTGTGACATCCAGGGCAGAGGAGCTGTCCAGTGTGGCAACGAGAACAGTGGTGCAGGACAATGCAGCTCCCAGGGCAGTGGAACAGGACAATGTGTCTGCCAGTGCTGGGGAGGTGGAGACCAATGATGCCTCACTCGCTGAGCTACAGTCCCCCATCCTGGTTGACCCTGTGATTGCAAGGGGCACAGATGTGGCCCAGGAGCTACTGTAGGAGGGTGCACACTTGGTGGCCAGCACCGAGGGAATACAGGCTGAGCTGCATGGCATCTGGAAAGACCTGAAGGCAGCCACACAGGCAAGGGAGGCTGAGTTTGAGATGTGACAGGAACCCTGACTGTGAGTGGAGCGTCATCTGGAGGGACACCTGTGTCTGCTGAGGGAGATGGTGGCATATCAGGCATTGATTTCTGGTTCTCTGAACAGCTTGGTGGGTGCTGGGGCTGGGGCTGCCAACACACTGACACAGCCACCTGGTAGCCCTGAACCATGTGCAGTGGCCTGCCTTACTGGGGAGGGTGATGACACTACCAGTACATCATCGGATATCCACTGTGTCACAGTGCACATGTCAAGCCAAAAATATATATTTTACTCAATATAAATTGCTGAATCTCCAGATAAAAGCAAATAGTGATGGATTATAAAAATGCTTTAACATATACACGTTTTTTGAACAGCGGGTCTCAGACTCTCACGGAGCTTTTTCAGTGACAATGACAAAAGCCAGTAACTGCTCCTGATGTACATCAACGACCCTTTTTGTTTTTAAACGTGTGTTTTTTTCAAGCGATTTGAGAGAATAATATGGTTGACTTATCCAAGATGCATAATATAAAACAGAAGTTAGGCTTATCTTAAAATGTGGTTTTTCCCAACGCCTACTTCAGCGCTGTCGCGTTTCACGGATATGTTCCGTTTCTTCAGGGGCCAAATAAGCCTATTCTTTGTGTTATTCGGCTATCTGGAACAAGAGAGCAATAAAATTATGCCAACATTTCGATCAGCATTTGTTTTCATTCAGCAAACAAGCGGACTATATTTGGATATGTAAAGACCCCGCTTACCTCATCCATGCGCCCTGAATGCAACTGTTGCAAAGAATCAGAAAAACGCCGCGCATGCGGTCTAGGAACCAGAGGAGTGTCTTTATATAGCGTGAGTGGCCTCGTTGTTTAACAATGAACATTATAGCTGACATCATGTGCAAAGAGTCCAATCAATCTGAGTGTTAAGCCCACCAGGGATGACTGTCTGCAATTTAAAGATCCAGCGTTGTTCTTTGTAGATGAGAGCTTGATCCAAAGTTTTGTCTCCCATTGCTTTGTTAACTTTTTCAATACAAAAACAACGAAGGTCAGTAAAAGTATGATGGTAAGCCAAGCAATGAGCTACTATGGGAGCAGTGAGAGTTTTACATTTAAGTCTGCTACGATGTTCTCCTAAACGAATTCTGAATGAACGCATAGTCTTCCCAATGTACATCAATGAGCAGGGGCAACGGATCGCATATATTACTTGTGAAGTTTGGCAGTTAGTAGAATGCCGCAGAAAGTATCGTTTACCTGCATGCTCAAAAGATTGAATTATTAAATTAACCTCACAAAATGCACATTGTCCACAGTTAGAATGCCCTACTGAGATATCGGTAAAGGTGTTCATGGCAATAGGTACAACAGTGGGACTCACTATTTCCTTCAAATTTCTGTTTCTTGTCCACACACATCGAACATTTTTGTTTCTTAATGCTGGAATACTGTGTATCACATTCATATGTTTATTAAGTGTCTTTTGAATCAAACTACTATACGGGGAATACTGAGTAACTAAGTTGATTGACGAATCCATATCTTTCGGAGGCTTGTGCTGCAACAGATGTTCGCGATGGTTGAAAAGAGCTCTCTTGTAAGCCTTATCTACGATACCCTTTGGGTATCCCCGTTGTAAAAAATGTTGCTTCAAATTTCCAGCTTTAACAATTCAATCTTTTGAGCATGCAGGTAAACGATACTTTCTGCGGCATTCTACTAACTGCCAAACTTCACAAGTAATATATGCGATCCGTTGCCCCTGCTCATTGATGTACATTGGGAAGACTATGCGTTCATTCAGAATTCGTTTAGGAGAACATCGTAGCAGACTTAAATGTAAAACTCTCACTGCTCCCATAGTAGCTCATTGCTTGGCTTACCATCATACTTTTACTGACCTTCGTTGTTTTTGTATTGAAAAAGTTAACAAGGCAATGGGAGACAAAACTTTGGATCAAACTCTCATCTACAAAGAACAACGCTGGATTTTTAAATTGCAGACAGTCATCCCTGGTGGGCTTAACACTCAGATTGATTGGACTCTTTGCACATGATGTCAGCTATAATGTTCATTGTTAAACAACGAGGCCACTCACGCTATATAAAGACACTCCTCTGGTTCCTAGACCGCATGCGCGGCGTTTTTCTGATTCTTTGCAACAGTTGCATTCAGGGCGCATGGATGAAGTAAGCGGGGTCTTTACATATCCAAATATAGTCCGCTTGTTTGCTGAATGAAAACAAATGCTGATCGAAATGTTGGCATAATTTTATTGCTCTCTTGTTCCAGATAGCCGAATAACACAAAGAATAGGCTTATTTGGCCCCTGAAGAAACGGAACATATCCGTGAAACGCGACAGCGCTGAAGTAGGCGTTGGGAAAAACCACATTTTAAGATAAGCCTAACTTCTGTTTTATATTATGCATCTTGGATAAGTCAACCATATTATTCTCTCAAAACGCTTGAAAAAAACACACGTTTAAAAACAAAAAGGGTCGTTGATGTACATCAGGAGCAGTTACTGGCTTTTGTCATTGTCACTGAAAAAGCTCCGTGAGAGTCTGAGACCCGCTGTTCAAAAAACGTGTATATGTTAAAGCATTTTTATAATCCATCACTATTTGCTTTTATCTGGAGATTCAGCAATTTATATTGAGTAAAATATATATTTTTGGCTTAACTGCAATTTTACTGTTGAGTTCAAGACCAAACTAGATTGTTTTCATACAAAAACAGTGCACATGTCAGCAAGTGCCCATGGTAAGCTGAGAACATGGGGGCAGGGGACACACATGGGGGGAAAATAAACACTCTGCACATGTAGCATCACTGTGGGCACTTTATTGATGAATGTGTATATCCAAACAAGGTGCTGGTGTGGGGCAGTCACCTCAGGAATTGTCCCATATCAGCCGTGCACAATAGGCCAGTGCCCGGCCCTGCTACTAGCTCTCAGCCTATGTGCTATCACTATCAACTGCCTCTGCAGCTCCCACTCCTCTGAAGTCACAGGCTCTGGGTCCAGCAATCCCTGCATCCACACAAGGTTGTGGAGTATGCAGCATGCTGTGAATAACTGGCATACACACTCTGGTCTGTAGAGGTGTTCCCTGTCACTACTATTGAGTCACCAGAAGAGGCTCTTCAGCATCTCTATTGCTCATTCCACAACCACCTGGGTATGCTGATGGGCTGCATTGTACCGTTCCTCCTGCTTGTGGGGTGGTGCACTGGGATCAGCAGCCAGGTCCGCAGATCTAGAGTCATTTGTGGGGGCAATGTGAGATGAGGACATTGTCAGCATTCATCAGCATGACATTATGCCTAGCATAGGTGTCATGGCTTTTCCCAGACCTTGGATTGCAAGCAGTTTTGACACTCTGGTGATGTCAGTCTCCAGACTTAATGAGCGTAATTTACCTGATGAGATTAGCTCTGACCCCTGGTGATGTCAGTCTCCAGACTTAATGAGCATAGTTTAAACAGCCCCTCCTTGCTAATCAAGTGATAGCAGACCTCAAACAAACCAAATTATGACAGAGGGAGGTGCTGAAGAATTTCACTATAAAATACAGAGGATAAAAATATCTCGCTCTTTTCCTATTTTCATCGGACACTCCTTACACCCACTTCTTACCCCCCACCCTTCTTTCTCTCTCTCTCCCTCTCTCTCTCTCTCTCACACAGACAGACACCCAGACACACAGATTCATTGAAGTACACTGAAGCAGCTTTATAACAGCTTTTTACATCTGTTCTGTACCTTTGTAATAAGCCTATTTCTATATAAAACCCTTTTCCCAAGCCACATCAGTTTTGGTTGTCTTATTGTGCTATTTACCCTACTGTCTCTGTGAAATGAACCCAGGACCAAACAGAGCGTAACCACCAGTAGAGAGCGGTGAAAGATTACATTTTAGAAGATTACATTTTATGGGGGCCCGTCTCAGATTTCACAGAGACTAGATCTGATTGCTGTAATGCTTCATGGAATGCCATCAGTGCCTGGTGCTTTGTTCTTTGATAATGTTCTCAATGCTGCTTCAACTTCTTTCCACACCGATGGTGCTAATTATAAGGTACAAGTTGAAATGGCTGTTGGTCCACTTGGTCTTTATTTATTTAGCTAAGCTTATATACCACCCAGTCTAAGGGTGGTTTGCAGAGAAATAAGTGAGCCAGTGTGGCTTTACATAGATCAAGTAGATAAATGAGGGAGGGTAAAAACATGAGAGTGACTATAAGGTAAGTAAATGGGATAAATTTGTTATAGTCAAGAAGCATTAGAACTGCTTGAGGGTTATGCTGCCATGTGAAATTACACCCCTAAGCTAAGTATTCTTTTGCAATTGACAATTCCTTTTTGATACAATAATACTAAAACAGCAGATCATTGATGTGAACCGGCACACTATTGAAGTTTCGTTGAAACTGGAGTATGATGCGCGAGTTTATCTGAGATCAGCTGGATTAAATCATTATAAGATGTTATAACTCTTATAATAGGCTGAATGAACGGTTGTCTTAGTTATGTTATAAGGTAAGTAACACAAATTCAGTGATATTTGATTTACAAAACATATTTAGGCAGTCCATGTCTGTGCAGTCTCATGAACCGCAAAGTAGTTGGTGAAGAGAAATGTTTTTAGTTTCTTTTGAAAATTTTGAAGGTCACTGATGCCACGAAGTGCAGGGTAGATTGTATTCCACAAAGTGGGGGCAAAGAAGAATAATGTTCTTTTAGAGGTGGAGCGGGTAGTTTTAGAATTTAGTGTTGGTATATGTAACATGTTGGTGGAGCTGAAATCTTCTGTTTCTGTTACTGAGCTCTTTCGAGATGAGACTTTCTAGGTAGACCACAGAGAGATTGTGAGTCACTTTGAAGGTCATTAGCAGGGATAAATCTAACCCTCTCAGAGATAAGAAGCCAAAGTAGTGGCTGCAAAATGGGGGTTATGTGATCATTCCTTGATTTATTGCTGAGGATGCGTGCAGCTGTGTTTAATGCTTGCTGCAGTGGGTAGGTTGTAGATTTCAGGAGACCTTGGAGAACAATGTTGCAGTAGTCAATGTATGCAAGGCTAAGAGCCTGCATAACATTGCAGAAATCATTGTGCTATAATGACTGTATTTTCTTTCCACCTTTTCTTGATCCTGTCAGCATCATTCAACCTGGAGCTTGTAGCATTCCAGTTCGAGGCTGGATTTTTTTTTCTTTATCTCTTGTAGGTTTAAGAAAGCCAATCTTGTTCTTCCTCTAATAGTTTCCAATTTTATTTCCTTGCATGCATCATTGTAGTACTTCTCTTTGTCTCATCTTGCTGCACGTTGGAAATCTCCGTTGAGTTCTGTGATTGCCTCCCTTTCTCCTCTGGTTTTAGCTTCTATGTATTTTGGAGCAATTTTCAGTTTCTTCAGTGATGCATTTTGGCCATTTTTGATTTTTCACCTTTTGTAGAGACTTCTCACTTTCTTCAAACACAACTTTCTTGATGTCATCCAATAACTCCTCTGGTACTCTGTCATTTGTATCTAAAGTAGCAAATTGATTTCACATGCAGTCTTTCAATTCTGGTGATATAATCTCAAAGTCATATTTTGCTACATTCATGAGTGGTTTGGTCTTTTTCAACTTTACATTGAGTTTGCATACTAGTAGTTGGTGATCACAGTCAGCTCCAGGTTTTGTCTTTGTTGATGTTATAGAGCTTTTCCATCATTGACTTCCACAGATGTAGTCAATTGATGTTTGTACAATCCATTGGGTGAAGTCTATGTGTAAAGTCGGAGCTTGTGTTGTTGGAAGAAGGTGTTTGAGATAAATAGATCTTTGATATTGCAGAATTCTAACAGTCTTTCTCCAGCTTCATTTCTGTTGCCAAGTCCATATTTTCCAAGGACTTTGCCTGCTTCTTTATTGCCAATTTTTGCATTCCAGTCACCCATGACTATCAAGATAACCTCTTTGCATGCCCTGTCAATGTCAGCTTGTACTTGTTCATATAACTTATCAACGTCTTCCTCTTCTGTAGCTGTTATTTTATTTAATCATATTTTATACTGTCTTTCTACAAGTCAAGATGGTTTACATATATCAGTGTGCAACTTAACATGAAGAAATATGAAGTGTGCGCCTTACATATAACATTATAAAATCTCTACCTGAATGTACACCACTTTGACCCTGTGAAAAGCAGTATATAAGCATTGCTAAATAAATAAATAAATAAATAAAATGGAGTATGTGATACAGGGGGAGAGTTATGTTTTAACTATGTACAAACTTTATAGCTTTGTTATTTTAGTGGTTGATTAGAAGTGGATTTATTATGATCTGCTCCATAGTTTTCAAGGAATAGTAAAGTTTTTAGAGTTTTTTTTTTTTAATTCTCTCTTGGTTTCAATTGCTCTTAGTTGAGATGGTAAATCATTCCATCTGGCTGGGGCATAGAGAGAGAAAGCCCTGTTGCATGTCCTTTGGCTATTTGCATACTTTTGGGTGGGTATGTCCAGTAGGTTGATTGTGGCATATCTTCTTGGTCTGCTGTTTTCGGGTTTTCTTATTAGAAGTTGAAGAGACTCAGCTGGTTATTTATGATTTTGTGCGTATTAAGGATTACTTTGTATTTGATCCTTGCTGCAGTTAGTAACCAGTGTAGATGTTTAAGAATTGGGGTGATGTGTGATTGCCTAGATATTCCATGTATGAGTCTTGCAGCTGTATTTTGGGTCAGTTGCAGTGGGTATATGGTATGCTTTGGTAGACTCTGGTAGATTGAATCACAGTAATCTAGTAATGGGGTGATGATGGCCTGGCATACTGTGTGGAAATCTGGCGTGTTTAACAGAAGATGCAGATTCTTTAGAATTCTGAGTTTGTTGTATATGATTTGGTAGTTTGTTTTATTTGAATGTGTAAGTTTATCCCTTGGTCTAATATCACTCCTAGGTATTTGACCTCAATCTTGACTGATAACTCTTTGTTGTCCATTTTGAGTGTTGTTGGTAGGATGAAGATAGTGTCTCTTGTGATATTGAGAACCTCGGTTTTATTGTAGTTAATGTTGAGGTTATGCTCTTGTAGCCATTTAGACGTCTCTGTGAAGCTTTTGGTTATAGTGGAATAGTCTGGGGAGGTTGTGGAGAAGGGAGTGTATATCATGATGTCATCAGTGTATATTTGATATTTAACATTTAAGCTTTGTATGACAACACATAGTAGCTGAATGTATATGTTAAATAAGATTGATTATAGTGTAGAACCCTGAGGTACTCCTCGATGTAGAAAGTAAGGGAGGAATTTCTGGGGTCCAATTTTTATATGCTGCTTTCGGTATATACTACTTGGGGCATATACCTGAATTATTGTTGTGTTGATGGGCATTCCTTAGAGACTAATAGAAAATAAGTGCTCACTGATTGCATTGCATTTCATTACAACTCTTGCAAGTTTCTTCTTGACTACACATCAAGTGGAGGAGTAGCCTAGTGGTTAGAGCATCAACCTACTACCCAGGAAATCTGGGTTCAATTCCTTGTGGCCTTGGACAAGTCACTTTACCCTCCATTGTCTTGAAAGAAAAGCCTGGCAATCTGCTTGCATTCATATTTTGGCACATAAAACCCAGGAGTCAACATTAACTTGAAGGCACATAAAAATAAATAAATACAACACCATTTCTCTTTCATTTCCAGCATAGTAGGCCATGTGATCATCAGATGCAAAGTGCCCAATGCCAGTCCATTTCAGTTTGCTGACACCCAACAGATCGAGTGGTACACATTCCATTTAATTCCTGACTGCCTCCAATTTCCCTTTGTTCATGCTTTGTACATTCCATGTCCCAATATGTAAAACATCTTTGCAGCTTCTGACTCTCATTTCATGCGTAGTAAGCACCCACTACTTCTACCCACAGCCTAAGGACTCCATTGCTACCCACCACTCCCTCACAACCACAACCCCATTAATTCTGCATTCAACTTGCTTCCCATTGCTTGCACTGAACTGACCACCCATTGCTTGCGCTGAACTGGCTTGCACCGAACTGGCTACCCATTCCTTGAACTGAACTCACTTCCCATTTCTTGCACTGAACTGGCTACCCATTACCTGCATTATACCTGCTACCCATTACTTGCACTGAACTGACCACCCATTACTTGCACTAAACTGGCCACCCATTGCCTGCACCGAACTGGCTACCCATTGCTTGCACCAAACTGGCTACCCATTGCTTGCTTGTACTGAACTTACTTCCCATTGCTTGCACCAATTTGGCTACCCATTGCTTGCACTGAACTTGCTTCCCATTGCCTGCACTGAACTGGCTGCCCATTACCTGTATTGTACCTGCTACCCATTGCTTGCTTATATTGAACTTGCTACCCACTGCTTACCCAGAACAGTGCTGCACAGGCTATAGTCTCCCCACTACCCCATTGCCTGTATCTTAACCTATATTGCATAGTGTGTAGTCCCCACATGTAACCCAACATAGACTGCAGAGTGTTTGAATCTATAGCCATCGCATTGCCTGCAAGATGACTTACACTGCATAGCCCCCACTACTCCTCATCCATGGCCCCACATCACATTGTCCTTCTCTTCCTCATACTCCCCAACTGCCTTCCCTCCTACCAGCACCCTCACTCCTCTCCCCCCCCCCACACTCTTTCTCTACCCTCCTCACTTCTCCCTCCATTCTGTCTTCTAACCTAGCATCTGCCCTGGAGCTTCATCACACCCTCCCCCTTATTCAATGAGCCCCTCTCTCTTTAAGGCAACCCCACCCTCGCTTCCGCCGTACTGCCTCCACTTTACCCCACTCTCTACTACTCTTTCTCCTTCTCTCATCAGGTAATATCAACCCCAACCCTGGCCCCCTCGATATCTTTCCCATTCTAAGAAGAGCTCCTCACGTACCCTATCTAATCTCATCCATATCCCCCTCCTTTCCCCTTCCGCCCACCCTCACTCATGCCCCAATCTCCCAACCACATGAACGGAACACTCACCCAGAGACATCCACCCATACCCTAGTCCCTCTAGTTCCTTGTATTATTCTGGAAATAGATCCTCACGTAATGGTCCCCCTAGACCGCAGACTTACTTTGGAAAGAAATCCTCACATAACTTATCCAACCTTTTCCAGATCCCTCTCCTTTCCCCCTCTGCTCTCCCGTTCACATGTGCCCTATGGAACGCATGCTCAGTCTCTAACAAACTTGCTTTTACTCATGATCTCTTTATTGCTAATGCACTACACCTTCTTCCCTAACTGAAACCTGGCTCCTCCGAGACGATACCGCATCCGCTGCCACTCTCTGCCATGGGGGCTACCAGTTCTCCCATACACCTCGATCTACTAGTCGTGGTGGTGGTGTTGGGCTTCTACTTTCTCCCTCTTGCCAATTCCAATCCCTCCTGCCGCCTCAATCACACTCCTCCCTCTCCTTTGAAGTCCATTCCATTCGCCTCCTCACACCACTTCCCCTCCGAGTAGCTGTGATCTATCGCCCACACGACAAATCCAAATCAACCTTCATTACTGACTTTGACTCCTGTCTTTCCATATTTTTGGATCCCTCTTCCCCCACTCTTATTCTTGGCGACTTCAACATTCACATTGATAACCCCTCCGATCCCCATGCTTTAAAGTTCCTCACCCTCACCTCCTCATTTAACCTCCAACTTTGCTCCACTGCCCCCACCCACCAGCACGGCCACTGCCTTGACCTGATACTGTTCTCTAATTCTTCTCCCTCAAACTTCCACAACTCAATCCTTCCCTCATATGACCATCACTTTTTAACCTTTAATCTTCAGCTTCTGCTGTCTGAACCTCGTTCTATCTCCTCCGACCTATTTAGAAACCTCGATAATATTGATCCCCTGACTCTCTCCTCCACCATTTCTCCCTCTTTCCTCCATTATGTCCTCCAAATCCATCAATGAGGCCGTATCCTCTTATAATGCTGCACTATCCTCGGCTCTTGACACTCTGGCCCCACCCACCCCACGTCCAGTTAGACGTTCTGCTTCCCAGCCCTGGCTTTCATCCACAATCTTCTATTTATGCATCTGTGCCTGTTCTGCTGAACGTGCTTGGACCAAAGCCCGCTCCCCAGAAGACCTTAAACACTTCAAATTCATGCTTGACTCCTTCCAGTCAGCCATAGCACTTGTCAAACAAAAATACCTCATCCATCTGACTAACTCCCTTGCCTCTGATCCTCGCTGCCTCTTTAATGCCCTCAACTCTCTCCTCAAGGTCCTCCCGCCCCCAGTCCCACCCTCCCTTTCTGCCCAAACCCTAGCTGACTACTTCCATGACAAAATCCACAAGATTACCCTCTAATTCCCCATTCCCTCATCTACCTCCCCCCTCCCCAATTACCCCCCCATCCACACTTCCTCTGCTACCCTCTCCTCCTTCCCTACAATCTCCAAAGAGGAAACCACACTCCTTTTTTCCTCCTCCAAACCCACCACTTGTTCTTCTCACCCTATCCCCACCCACCTCTTACACCCCATCACCCCCACCATTGTCCCCGCCATCTCTCATATTCTCAACCTTTCTCTCTCCACTGCAACTGTCCCTGAAGATTTCAAACATGCTGTTGTCACACCTCTCCTCAAGAAACCCTCACTCAATTCCACCTGTCCTTCTAACTATTGATCCATCTCCCTCCTTCTTTTCATATCTAAACTACTAGAACGAGCTATCCACCACCGCTGTCTCGACTTCCTCACCTCCCAGGCCCTCCTTGACCCACTACAATCCAGCTTCCGTCCCCCTACACTCCACTGAAACAGCTCTTACTAAGGTCTCCAATGACCTGTTCCTTGCTAAATCTAAGGGCCTCTACTCTGTACTCATCCTCCTCGACCTCTCCACTGCCTTCGACACTGTTGACCACAATCTTCTCCTCCTCACCCTCTCCTCACTTGGTTTCAAGGGCTCCATATTATCCTGGTTCTCCTCCTACCTCTCTCATCGCTCCTTTAGTGTATGCTCTGGCGGCTCCTCCTCCTCTCCCACCCCGCTCCATGTTTATTTATTTTTTATTTATTTTGTATACATTTGTATACCGCTACTTCCAGCGATCAGCAGCGGTTTGATTACAGATTGGAAATTGTCAAATCATGACAGGAAATTTTTGAGGTATAAACACATTGATTAGACAGGAAAGCACAGCACACAGAGAACTATTTTACGGGGAACATGGGCTATGGAGGGTTAAGTGGCTTGCCCAAGACCACAAGGAGCTACTGTGGGACTAGAAACCCCAGTCCTTCCGGTCCAAGGTTGCTGTCCTCTAGTGGGATTTGAACCCCCGACCTTCCGGCCTGGCGTACCCCAGGGATCTGTCTTGGGCCCCCTACTTTTCTCTCTCTATACCCAAGCCCTTGGTGCGCTTATCTCCTCCCATGGATTTTAGTACCACCTCTATGCCGATGACTCCCAAATCTACCTCTCTACACCTAGTATCTCTCCAGCAATCCAGACCAAGATCTCAGCCTGCCTCTCTGACATCGCTGCCTGGATGTCTCATCGCCGCTTGAAATTGAACATGGCCAAGACTGAACTCCTCGTCTTTCCCCCCCAACTCCTTCCCTCCTCTTCCCTCTTTTTCAGTCTCCGTGGATGGATCTGCGATCCTTCCTGTTCCCTTGGCCCGCAATCTGGGGGTTATCTTTGACACCTCTCTCTCCTCCACACATATCCAGCTCGTAGCCAAAACCTGCCGCTTCTTTCTCTACAACATCAGCAAAATCCACCCCTTCCTGTCTGAACACACTACCAAAACGCTTATCCACTCCTTAATCTCCTCTCGCCTCGACTACTGCAACCTACTCCTGGCTGGTCTCCCTGCAAGCCATCTCTTCCCCCTTCAATCTATACAAAATCATGCTGCTTGACTAATCTTCCGCCAGCCTCGCCATGCCTACGTTACTCCTCTTCTCAAATCGCTTCACTGGCTCCTCATTCAATTCCGCATCCAATTCAAACTTCTCCTGCTTTCCTATAAATGCATTCACTCTAAGGTCCCTCAATACCTCTCATCTCTTATCTCTCCCTACATCCCCCATTGACAACTTCGCTCCGCTAACAAACTACTTCTATCTAAGCCTTTCACCTGCACCGCTAACTCCCGACTTCGCTCCTTTCACCTTGCTGCACCCTACACCTGGAATAGCTTACCTGTGTCTATACACCAAGAACCCTCCCTGGCCCTCTTCAAATCCAGGTTAAAGACCCACCTCTTCACTGTCGATTTCAGATCCTGACTTCTATCCTTCATCTTAACCTAACCCCCATCATTTTCATAACCTAATGGTATGCCCACACTATGCTTTGCACTAAATTGTATTGTGTAAATTGTATTGTGTCACTGTCGTGACTAGATTGTAAGCTCTGACGAGCAGGACTCCAACGAGCAGGGACTGTCTCTTGTATACATGTCTGCGCTGCATGCGTGGTGCTATATAAGTGTTAAATAGTAGTAGTAGTAGTAGTCATGTGCAGCTACATCATCAGTCAGATGTCCCAAGGGCTTCAATCCAACTACATCATAAATGCTGGCTTTACTCTGAAAGGTCTTCAGCTCAATACCAGTAGCCAGTTGAGTGCCCTCCGACCTGAGGGTCTCATCTTCCAGCACTATAGCTGAATTTGATTTGTTTTTTGATTATCCATTGGGTTTTCATGGCAAGATACAGAGATATCTTTGTTCCGTGCAGTATTGCCTCAAAGCTATTCACATTTTTTTAATTCTTTGTACTCGATGGCATGCTTATTGTCTTTCTGAGATACCACTCCAAAACATTAAATAAAAAATGCTATAACTAATCCTGCAGAATCGCACCTACATTGAAGGCATGGACATTTTGTCTGCTTGGAAGCAGATGTAAATGTTAGTGCATACACACATATTTATAAAATACACATATATGTCATGGCCCCACACTTGCTCCACCCAAACTCTGCCCAAGAGCATGCCTAAGTGCATGGTGTATCCTCGTATGCCTAATATAACTTTATAAGAAGCCTTTTACATACATAAATTGACATTTTATATGAGGAAAAGGTTTATAAAATTAACTCCATAAACTTGTAGAAATTTACAGCTGTATTAACTATGTAAGTGCTAGCTTTGACATTCCATTTATAAGTTTAACCCCTTTCATGTTTACCTCGAGTGACCATGCCTACAAGTACCAGACACTTAGGGGTATGTTTACTAAATGGCGGTAGCGGCTTCCGTGCGATATCGAACCACTACCACCATTTAGTAAACATACCCCTTAGATAATTTTCCATATTTTTCACTTTACTACCAACAGTACTGGCAGAATGCACTATTCTAAGGGGTATGTTTACTAAACCGCCTTAATGTTACCGGCGTTGGTTGCAGTCTTACTGTGATGAATGCCATATAAGGTAGTGGGCGTTCCGGTCTTAAGGTAGCATTTCAGGTTATCGTTCGATAAAGTCTGTTATCTTGCGATAGAGGGAGCTGTGGCACTTTAACGCGCATTAGCCTTATTTAGGTGCGTTGAGCCAAAAGCACAGCAGCAGAAGTGTAGCACAATGGTTAGTACACTGACTGATAAAAGAGAGGTCATGAGTTCAATCCCCCAGTGGGCTTAATGAGTAAGGTTATCTGAGGCATTACCCTTTACTTTAAATCTTGCTGTCTGAGGCATTTTCTTTTTTAATTTAAATTAGTGCTGCCAGCAAACACACCCGCAGAGTGCCGTAACCTAAGGTGCCGCATAAGTAGACCAGGAACCAAAGTAGACCAGGAACTAGCATGGAACAACTTTCACAGCATTGATGCTCAGCAAATTACCAACATAATAACAAACATCCGTACCACCACATCTCCGCTAGATCCCTGCCCAACTGCATGGGTTAAGGCGGCAAAACAAGATATTGCGAACCAAGTATCACATATTGTGAACCAATCGCTGCAACAAGGAATTATGCCCACACAACTCAAGAAATCAATAATAAGACCAGTCCTAAAGAACAACTCACTCAACAAGGACGACCCAGCATCCTACCCCCCCATCTCCAGCATATCATTCCTGGCAAAGATCATTGAGAAATCAGTCCTATTACAACTACAAGACCATCTGGATGAACATGAAACCCTAGATGAACAGCAATACGGTTTCCGACAACGTCATGGGGTGGAAACACTGTTGATAGCGCTGCTTAACAACCTTCTCAAGGGCCTTGAAGACAAAAGAAAAATGTTTATACTCATTTTCATTGACATCTCTGCCGCCTTTGATACAGTCCATCATGGAACCCTCCTACAAAGGATTGAATCAGTAGGAATATTGGGAACCCCCCTGAAATGGTTCTCATCTTACATAACCAACAGAATGCCACAAGTTCATTTCAATGGCGAAGAAGCCGAAGCCTTCCAACAAACGCAAGGCATACCTCAGGGCTCCGCCCTCTTGGCACTACTTTTCAATGTCTATATGCGACCCCTCTGTAATATTCTACGACAGCACAATATCAACTACCACATTTATGCGGATGATATTATGCTCTACACACAGTTGGATTCCGAGAACCCGAATTATACTCAGCTTGAAACATGCCTAGCCGAGATGTTAAATTGGATACAGCAAAATAACATGGTGATCAACCATAAGAAAACTGAGGTCATGTACATCTCAAGAAAACCAAACTTTGACCCGCCTGCGTCAGTCACCCTATGCAACAATACATATCACACGAAGAATGAAATAAAATATCTGGGTGTAACACTCGACAGCAATCTAAAGATGGAAAAGCACCTCCGCAAAACCAACAAGGCCATTTTCCACAATCTTAGAGTCCTACAACCCATATGGAACATCATTGATCCTCAAGATTTCAGGACGGTTGCGCAAGCTCTAATCATGCCGCACCTCGACTACTGCAATGCCATCCTACAGGGTCTTCCAAAGAAAACCCTCAACATTCTCCAAATGGCCCAAAATGTTGCGGCTAGGGTCATCATGAAAAAGAACCTCACTGATCACATTACCCCTGTACTAATCGAGCTTCACTGGCTCCCCATTGCAGCCCGGGTAAAATATAAAATACTAGTAACCACCTTCAAACTGATTCGTAACATAGCATCATCCTTTCTCTCCACCCTTATCAGCACGCAACCACCCAACAGAAGCAGGCGAACAGTCCACTCAAATACACTCCATGTTCCCCCAGATATCAGATCTGTAAATACCACTACTAGCCAACGAGCATTCTCCTATTCGGCCCCGTCCATCTGGAACCAACTACCACCAGAGCTAAGAGATGTCAAAGACCTTATTGAATTCAGAAAGAAGCTCAAGACACATCTTTTCCAGTGCCAATACAATCTGTTATAATCCCAGGGGTAGAAATGATACCCCCCAATGAAACATGGTGGCAATTTATGTAAATAAATAAATATGTAAATATGTAATGTCTGAATCATTCCCATATGACCTTCCCACGTGTGCTGTGCTTTCTCCGCCAAATCAATGTGTGTATATCTCTAAATTTTGACATGATTGTACAAATCCGTTTCGTTAATCAAACCGCTACTGATCGCTGGAAGTAGCGGTATACAAATGTAAGCTAAATAAAATAAATAAAAATAAATAAGGTGCCCTATAAGGCACTCCAGAGGGCACATTATATAATATGCCTGTGCTGCATTTGTATGTGCCGCCCATGGTATGCAAATGTATCTCATGCATATTCATTAGGGACAGCATGAAAACCCAAACAGTGTTTAGTAAGGTGTAGGCAGCCACAATACACTGGATAGACAGACACACACTCCCACACCTATGCAAGCATTGTGCAAATATAGAGGCTTTTGGCAGCCCTGGCCACCACACCAGTCCTGGGCACAATGCAGGCATGGCTATGGTACACAATACTGTTGGGGTCACTCCCCGGGGTGGTAAACACTGTCAGAAACCAAAACAGAAACATACTCCACAGATATCAGAAAGGTTGCTATGATGCAGCTCTATCAGCAAATTGTGCTTAACTTAGGAATTGCTAGCTGCCAGTAATCATAGCAACCCTTGATGTACGTGTAACGTATTCCCAGGCTTAGGGCAGCATTGCTAAGGTATGCAAGTGCTAGTATTGGGAGATGCTGCTGCACGCAGGGCCCAACAGCCTGACTCTCCATGAGGCTTTGGACAGTGGAGCCTGTGGGTGCGGGTGTTTATGCCCCTGTTGGCCACTGCTCTAGGGCAGAGGTTCCCAACTCTGGTCCTGGTGGGTCAAACACTGTTCGGGCTTTCATGCTGCCCCTAATGAATATGCATGAGATATATTTGCATACCATGGGGGCAGCGCATACAAATGCAGCACAGGCATATTTATTAGTGACAGCATGAATCCTGAATGGTGTTTGGCCCTCCAGGACTGCAGTTGAGAAACTCTGCTCTAGGTATTGCATATGTTTATGGTGTCTGTGCTCTGTAGGGTGAAAAATAGGTGTTTCAGGCACGTTTATGTTATTTGCAATAAAGGTTCCGTCTTTATTACCACGGTTTAGTACTGGGTAAAATATAGGGACTGGGTTGACAGGAGACACAGCTGGGACTTGAACTTATGACTGTCTGCTCATGGACACACTGGCTGTTTGTACAGCACCACATTGTTGCCACAGTTCATTCCCTGGGGATACCATGACTGTTTGTCAGACAGACCCTGTCTGTCGCAGTGCACGGCACCCACCTAAAAGGGGCTAGACCATGGTCTGCTGTGGGCAGATGCCACTGCCCCCTCTGCCACCAGCACCCCTCCGCCACCATGCTGCCATGCCATTGTGCTGGTGGTGCTGGTGGTCCGCAGTCCCAGGCCATCCAGTATGCTGGTAGGCAGCTGCCTATGGTGTGGATTCTCAGGTAGGGGTGCCTACATGGACATGCGCGCTTCCCCCCCACACCGCCTGCCAATGTTATGTGCCCTTGGGGGTACCTGCTGGGTAATCTCCTCTGTGTGACACTGTGGGACACACACTCGTGCCCATGTTGAACCCTTGTCAGTTGATGTCTTGCTGTTTTACAGTTTCGGCATTCCTATGTGCCACCTAGGCATCTGCCTAACACGCACTGTACCCCAGCTGGACCACAGCATGTGCCTCCTGTAGCTCTCTATATCCCATTTACAGCATCAGTACAGTTGCCCTTTCCTACGTGCCCACTCTGCTGTTGCTGCACATGTGCCCGCCATAACAAACCTGCCCAATATAGACGTGAAAAAACCCTGATCGGCACTATTTCAATGTGGGATCATTCACTTTGTAGGGGGACAGAGCATAGACCCTTCCAAACATGATATCAGTGGTGTTGCTTTATGTTTATCATTAATATCACTTTTGGCCAGCTTGGTTCATGGGCTTTTAGATGTGGTTCTGGTCCTTTTATATGTTTATTTGCCTCTTTGTTCCCTGCACATGTATCACAACTATCACTTTTCTGGGTTTCCCTGCCTTTGCTGCACATTACTGACTGAAATTGTTTCTCTTTCCTGCAAATGTGCCTTAACGCGAGGGTTTCACTGACGTTAGTGTTCAGACCCGGATTCCACAGCGTTAGTGTGCCTGGAGCCTCTCCCCTCCCACTCTCCGCCTATTGACCCCTTCTCTCCTCCCTATGGGAAGCCTTACTCCACCCTTCAGACCCGGATTTCACAGCGTTAGTGTGCCTTAACGCCACCGTTGCGTTATCGCGCGATACTACCACCGCTGCGACGTTAAGACAGTTTAGTAAACATACCCCTAAGTCTAAATATGATGATGTGTAACCGGGATGTTATCAGAAAATAAATGGATGACAGTGGAAAGATTTCAAAAAGTTTATTAGATCTTAAAGGGGTTAAAGACTTAAGGGTCATTCTGAGCCATGAATAGCAGGGATGGATGTCCCATTGAGGCATCCATCTCTGCTATTCAGGCCCTTTCCCAATCCTGTCTACCTTTCCCGCGCATTGTACAGTGCACAGAGGGCTGATAAGTCCATGTTGGAATCGGGCCCTTAATGTTTAAAGTTAGATCTGCTATTTACCAGGCAGCACTTAGACATATCACTTATACATTCAGCAGCTGAATATTATTATTAAGGAAAATGTTCACTAAGGCGTGATAAGTTTTCACACTTGCCTGGAATGTCTCTTTGCAGTTACTGCACTGTGCTGTTATTTCATTGGCAATTAACACGAGCCCCTTAATGCCACTCACTGAGATGCCATTAAGTGCACCTGTGCCAGTTGCAACATGGATAATTGGCATGCAGTAAATTCCCATTTGCTAACTGCAATGTGCAGTCCACACGCACTGCTCATAACCTGCCTAGTTTCTACCCTGTCACACACTAAGCAGATAGTCTTGGATTTTTACTGCACTGGTTTGTACATAGTGGTAGCCATTACTGTGGTCCCATGCTAACCACTTAGTGCATACTAGAGTGCATTTATTTATATTCTCTTATTATGCCACACCAGGGGCGGCCCAAGGGGGGTGCGGGGCCATGTGCGGAGACTCGGTGCGGGGCCTCATTTGCATAAGGGGCCTCATTTGCATAAATATTTGCATAATGTTACCATACACAAACTTTTAGTAAACATGCCTCTTAATGAGTGTATGAATAAAGAAAGACTAAAAGACTTCTACATTACTATAATCCAGTGCCAACCGCCAGACACATTAGGAACTACTACAAACACTGCCCATCTAGAACCCATAGCAAACCCGCCGTATCCTAACAGCACTACCAGGACTCATAAAGCACCATACCCTAACTATCAAAAGGAAACGCTGCAAATATTAAACCAATACATTTCAGAGAACAACAATACATGACCTACTGGGGAAAGAGAACAAGTGGCAATGTCAAATAGGAATTACATAAACAGAATACCTCAGCTCAGTTACACATGCAGAACATATACCATCACCAAACAAGGAATCACAATTTAGAAACAGGAAGACAATAATTAAACTGGGAATCCCAAAAGCCAAACTTGGAATGCACAACACTGTAGAAATAAAACTATACATTAATTTGCTCTTGTACTAAACAAAGCGCAGACGTTAATGATGCACATTTCCCAGAGCTGACATATTCCAATTAATAAATTCAAAATAACGAGATATTTTTCTACCTTTTGTGCATTTTTTTTCAGCTGCTATTACTCCAGCCTCTTTCTTCTGGTTTCTTCTCTTCGTGTCTTCCGCTAACTCTTCATAGTCTGCTGTCCATTTGTCTTTTCTTCTCTCTTCTAGTTTTTTTTTCCATTCTCTCTCTACATCTGCTTTAACATACTAATCTTTCTCCTTTTGCTCTTTCCTCATTCCTATTTCATCCACTCAAATTTTACCCCTCCATCCTCAATCCCCACTTACTCTCCCAATATCCGGACAATTTTAGATTTGTCTTCCCTCCCACACAAAATATTTTTTCACTCTCCATTTCACTCTCCCAGCTCCATCCCATTCTAATCCTCCCCCAACATCAGCTCCATTCTAGTTCCAGTCCCACCCAGCATCTGCTCCCTTCTAGTCCCCGCATCAGCCCATTTCCAGTCCTAGCCCCCCATAAGCCCATTTCCAGTCCTAGCTCCCCCATCTATTTGCAGTCCCATCCGAGTCCCTCCATCAGCTCATTTCCAATCCCAGTCCCCCATGAGCCCATTTCTAGTCCTTTCCTAGCCCCACCATCAGCCCATGTCAAATCCTAGCTCCCCTCCACTCAGCCCATTTCCAATCCAAGCCCATGAGCCTACTTCCAGTTTTAGCCCCTTCATGAGTCCATTTCAATCCAAACCCCCACCACAGCCCATTTCCAATCTTAGCACCCCCCCCAACAGCCAATTTCCAGTCCTATTCTAGCCCCTCCATCAGCCCATTTCCTGTCCTAGCCCCCCCCCACTCACCCATTTCCAGTCCTAGCTCCCTCCCCCTCACAACCCATTTCCATTCCAAGCCCCCGTCCCCATCAGCTATTTGCAGTTCAAGCCCTCCTTCCACTCAGCCAATTTCCAGTCCTAGCCTCCTCATAGCCCATTACTAGTCCTAACCCCCCCATCAGCCCATTACGTCCTAACCCCCCATCACCCTATTTCCAGTCGTAGCCCCCCCATCAGCCTATTTCCAGTCTTAGCCCCCCCATAGCCCATTACCAGTCCCTAACCCCCCCCCATCAGCCCATTTCCAGTCTTAGCCCCCCCCATAGCCCATTACCAGTCCTAACCCCCCCCACCACCACCACCACCACCCCACTTCCAGCCTTAGCCCCCCCCATAGCCCATTACCAGTCCTAACCCCCCATCAGCCCACTTCCAGTCTTAGCCCCCCCATAGCCCATTACCAGTCCTAACCCCCCCATCAGCCCACTTAGCCCCCCCATAGCCCATTACCAGTCCTAACCCCCCCCATCAGCCCACTTCCAGTCTTAGCCTCCCCCCATGGCCCATTAACATTCCGAAACCCCCCCCCCCATCAGCCCACTTCCAGTCTTAGCCTCCCCCCCGGCCCATTAGCAGTCCTAACCCCACCCATCAGCCCACTTCCAGTCTTAGCCTCCCCACCCCTGCCCATTTCCAGTCCTAACCCACCCCATCAGCCCACTTAGCCCCCCCATAGCCCATTACCAGTCCTAACCCCCCCCCCATCAGCCCACTTCCAGTCTTAGCCTCCCCCCCCATGGCCCATTACCAGTCCTGACCCCCCCCATGGCCCATTACCAGTCCTACCCCCCCCTATCAGCCCACTTCCAGTCTTAGCCCCCCCATCAGCCCATTACCAGTCCTAACCCCCCCATCAGCCCACTTAGCCCCCCCATGGCCCATTACCAGTCCTGACCCCCCCCCATGGCCCATTACCAGTCCTAACCCCCCCATCAGCCCATTACCAGTCCTGACCCCCCCCCCATGGCCCATTACCAGTCCTAACCACCCCCCCCCCATGGGCCCATTACCAGTCCTAACCACCCCCACCCATGGCCCATTACCAGTCCTAACCACCCCCCTCCCTCATCAGCCCACTTCCAGTTTGGACTCCCCCCCTCCCATAGCCCATTACCGGTCCTAAACCCCCTTCTCCCCTATCATCCCAAATTAAAACAACAAAAAACCCCCAAACCGGCTGCTTCTGCCGCGGCAGCATCAAGAGCTCTGCCGTGGCAGCATCAAGAGCTCTGCCGTGGGGCCCCCCCCCAGCCCGGCAGAGCCTCCCTGCATCTCTGCTTTCTTCAAGTCACAAAACGCGGGCTTCTTTCAGAGCCGCGAGAGTTTCCTTTCTCGCGGCACAGGGGGGGGCCCCGCGGCAGAGCTCTTGATGCTGCCGCGGCAGAGCTCTTGATGCTGCCGCGGCAGAAGCAACCGGGGTTTTTTTGTTTTTTTTTTAACTTGCGATGCTGAAGAATGTTTTTTGCGCGGGGCCCCCTGAAACGCGGGGCCCTGTGCAAAAAACATTCTTGCTCAATGGACGGGCCGGCCCTGTGCCACACTATTCTGCATCAGTGTGGTTTACATTGAACAAACTGAAATTACATTGAACAGGGCATTATAACTTGGAGATAACTATCTTACTGTGAACATGGGCTATGGAGGGTTAAGTGGCTTGCCCAAGACCACAAGGAGCACCTGTGAGACTAGAAACCCCAGTCCTTCTGGCCCAAGGTTGCTGTCCTCTAGTGGGATTTGAACCCCTGACCTTCCAGCCTGAAGTACCTAGCCCCAACCACTAGGTCACTCCTCCACTCCTAACATGCTAACAGTTAGTGCACTTTAATAAACATGCCACTAAATGTATAATTTCTTTGCTTACCTATGCTCTGCTTCACATATATCTAAATATTTTGCTAATTATAGTGGAACTATGGCAGATTTTTTTAAGCATTCACTGTTGTCAGCATCATAAATGTTTTTGAATATCAACCTGGAATGTTTTATTGACACACTGTTTCTGTGATTCTGACTATTGCAGTTTGATTTCGCCACATGATTGTAGTGGAGGGAAAATTCATCATGTGCTTCACTATTGACAGTTTTCCCCATCCATCTTCATTGGTTTCATCAGCTTTGATGTGTCTTTTGCTATCCAAGAAATATCTATCTGTTATTATAATGGTCACCCTTTAGTACAGGAGCTTTGGAGACCATACAAACCCCTTTTTCATCTGAAGTTAGTCTCTAAAGCTCATGTTTTCAAATGTGTTTCTTGTTAGTCTTTGACAGGTAGCATGGCCTAGTTAGATTTCAATCTTTTTCAAGACTAATATAATTACAAGATAGGAGCGCACATACTGGCAACCTGAAAGTCTTATTTTTGCACTTCGACTTTACTCCCAGAACATGTAGGATATTTTAAATATTAAAAACGAGGTTAATAACTGTTATGAAATCATTCCAAGCAGGAATGGATTGTGGCAAAAATGTCAAACATGGAGAAAAGGAGGGTGTCTTCCCCCTCACCAGCCTCTCTGTTGCTGTACAGTAGCTGCTCTCAGTATTTCTTTCTCTTTCCTCCCTTCTGCCCTACCTGCTTGTTGCTCTTCCAACCAATGAGTCTGGTTCACTCTTCCTTACATGGCCTGTTCCAGTGGCTGGACCTCGAGGTCTGCACCAGGCACTGATATCAAAGTTGTGGCAGTACATCTGCTCTAATTCTGCCTTCTTAAAGGAGCAGGGAGTCATGGGCAAGCAGTAATTTCAATGCTGCTATACTACAAATATATGCATCTTCTGAGAGTAAGTTGCTTAGGTGGAGAAAACAAGTGAACACCTAATTTAGTCCTTTTTTATAAAGACACATAGGAGCCTATGGGGTCTATTCTGTGCCATGTTTAGTGGAGATATGTGTCCAGTTTGGATATATCCCCCGCTAAATGCCTGGACTTGATTCTATGCATGGAGCTCTGGATGGGGGTGGGAGGGGGAGGGCCGGAGGAGGAGTCAAGGCAGACCAGAGGCGGGACCCTGAATCCAGACATACAGGGCCGATTCCAGTTGTGGTCCTGGATGCCCGGAGAAGCTGAGATGGCCAGGGAACTTACTCCACCTCGGAGGTGGAATGTCACCCCAGTCAGGGCGATTGATCCATCAGTCCCCACAAAACAGGTAGGGAGCAGCAGGGAGTTCCCCGCAGCCCACAATTGGGAGTCAGGTCGCGGGGAAATCAGTTTTTAATCTCTGCGGTTGATCAGGGCATCTGCATAGCGTCCCGGTGCCATGGCGATGGGATGCCACAGCATTGACTGCCAAGCAGAAGTATTGGGGAGGTTAGGTGGCCCAGAAGAGCAGCGGGACTGAATCGGGGCACGTCCTGCCCATCCGGGCCGGTTGCATTGGATTCTGCTCCCATAGGAACATATAGCTTCAGTGGATGCAGAATTGGGTGCAAATCTGGCCTGTCCAGATTTTTGACGCCCAGACGGGACAGACAAGCCCTGTTAAGAATTGACCTCCACATGTCTTTATAAGATACTAGCTCAAATCTGGCAGAAATTGTGTTGATAATGAACCCACATACATTTAGTGCAGGTACATGCATAGAATATGCACAGTAAATACACATGTCAAATGTGACTCCATCCATTGTAATCTGGTGCTGGTTCTGTAAACCGTGTAAATGCTGCTGAATGGAATATTCAACAGTAAACACGGTTAGTGCCGCTGAATATCCCCAACTAATGCCACTATAAGCCCCGATGCTAACTGCTTATCATTGGAACATGTTCTGGGGGCGGTGACTGGATGGCAGCGATATTGCACCACTACCCGGTTTGCTTCTGCAGGTAAAGGATAGGTGCAGCAAAAGCTGGCCTATCTTTTACCCATGGGAACTAACCGGGCAGCGGATCAATATCACCGCTGCACAGTTAGCTTATGCACCATTTGAACCCTGTTGTGGAAAACCCAGATATTCAATGCCGGGGTCTCATATGACTTCAGCATTGAATATTCGGGTTTAAAGCTCAGCGCCGGAAGCTAAGTGCTGAACTTGCGCCTAGCCGCCAAAGCTGAATATTGGGCCCCAAAGATATAAGATATAAAACATATTAATTGCTGTAATTTTCTGCTATTTATCCATGCTTTTAGCTTTTACACATTTAAGGGGGTTCTGATTGCCATGGGGGACCCTAAATTTATGTTTCCTGTTTCTGCAGGTTACTGAGTTCTCTACAGGAGATGCTACTATTATGTCGAGGTGACTTTCTGGAGAGACACAAACTTCTCTGTTGAAGAGACTCTCTTCATGGCAACCCAGGAGGCCATCTTGTTTGGAAAAGGGGGAGGTGCCCTTATCATATAGCAAATCATTTTCTGCAGCACATAATCCAGTAGAAATGAGTATAATGTGTAGTGTAGATAGTCAATGAAATACGATCCTAGAAGTACAAGCTATGCAGCCACACTACTCTGCCTTTGCACCGCATCCACTTTGCCCATTAGGGATGTGCAAATTAGGGATGCGCGTTTGTCAGCAGAAACTTTATTAATTTGTGCACCTAAAAGTTTTAAGTGTGCACACATCACCTGTATGCATGTCTATGTACAAATGAGCTCAAGTATACTTGATTCACTCATGTAAACAAGCCTTAAGTGCATAGACTACGCACATAAAAAACGTATAATTGTAAATGAACTGAAAAAAATACCCCAAAATTGGGAAAAATTCATTTAAAGCAAACACAAAATTATTATTTTTTGCCTGTGCACATCCTTAAGCTTCTGTTTCTGTTTATTAAAATTTGCTATGCTGCTTCTTACAAATTGAAAAGTATCCAGTTTCAATGTGACACAATGGTGCATTTCCCCCACTTGCAGACTCAAGACATTCAGGAGAGATATATCTGTGTGTGTCATAGAAGTGTCATGGCGTTGTGCACATATCTGCGTGTCAGTAATTGCATGCATTTGTGTCTTTCTGTGTGTCAGATGGACTGCCGGAGTCTACATGCGCATATGTGTGTATGTGCCATGGGTGACTGTTGGGGATTGCATATACACGTGTGTGCATGTGTGTCTCATTGGGACTGTTAGGGGCTTTGTGCATGCCTGTGTAATGGGGACTGTCATGGGCTGCATGCGTGTGTGTGTGTGTGTGTGTATGTGTATCATGAAAAGAGTTGGGGGCTGCATGCGTGTGAGTGTGCGGGGATGAGCATGTTCTTATCTGTTGGGGACTGTGTGTGCATGTGAAAAGAGTACATCTACAGTGTCACAAAGTAACGTTTCCCCTTCTTTTATTTGCAAAATCATACATTTGTTTGGGGGATGGAGGAAGAGTTCAAAGAGAGATGATAAAGCGTGTCTCACTGTGGTAGCAGAGGCTGCATAAGGAATCTTTTCAACCTATGTTATCTATACAGTCGTCCCTCACCACCTCGCGCTTCGACTTTCGCAGCTTCACTCTATTGCTTTTTTGTTTTTTTCAAATACGAGTGTAATGGTGACTAAAGGGGTGTTATAGGTTGTAAACAAGTTTTCTATGCTCTAACTACGAAAATATTTGATTTATAAATACAGAATCCTACTTCGTGGAAATTCACTTATCGCAGTATAGTCTGGAACGGATTAACCGCGATAAACGAGGAACGACTATATATTCGTGTCCATCTTCATGTGGGGATGGGATGTCTGTGTGCATGGTAAGGTACAGTACGATGCTTTCAGTGTGGTGGTTGGGTAACTGTTTGTGTTTGTGTGTGTGTGTGAGTGTATTGCGGGTGTGGGGTGTCTGTATTTTTTGGGGCAGGGGTGGCATACCTGTGTGTGCAGAATGGGGCTGGCGTGCCCGTCTGTCTAGTGCAGGAGTGGGAAGTCCATGTCTGTGGTTGCTGTGGAGGTGGGGTGTCTCTGTGTGTGCTGCAGAAGGATGTGCCTGCATGTGCATGTGTGTGCCATGGGGATGGAATGCCTGTGCATCTGTATAGTGCAAGGGTAGGGTATATGTCAGTGTGTGTGTGTGTGTGTGTGTGTGTATGTATGTGTGTGTGTGGTGAGGGGGGTGGGGTGGCTATGTGTATGTGTATGGTGTAGGGGTAGGGTGCCTGTCAGTGTGTGTGTGTGTGTGTGTGTGTATGTGTGTGTGTGGTGAGGGGGGTGGGGTGGCTATGTTTATGTGTATGGTGTTGGGGTCGGGTGCCTGTCAGTGTGTGTGTGTGTGTGTGTGTGTGTGTGTGTGTATGTGTGTGTGTGGTGAGGGGGGTGGGGTGGCTATGTGTATGTGTATGGTGTAGGGGTAGGGTGCCTGTCAGTGTGTGTGTGTGTATGTGTGTGTGTGTGTGGTGAGGGGGGTGGGGTGGCTATGTGTATGTGTATGGTGTAGGGGTAGGGTGCCTGTCAGTGTGTGTGTGTGGTACAGCAGTGAGGTGCCTGTATGTGTGTCTGTGTGTGTATTTATGGTGCAGGGTGGAATGCCTGTGCATCTTCTGGGGAGGTAGGAGGTTGATCCTTTTAGCATATACACTTTCTGTCTTTTTATCCCCATGATTTCATCTCTTGAACCCCAACTCCTTGAACTTTCCCTCTCTCTCCAGACCCTCTGCTGGTGTCCTCCCTCTTTATCTTTATTTCTCCATTTTATATACCGCTCTTATCAGCCTATATCCCTTTCTCCTTCCCCTTTTTCTCTCACCCCCAGTCCTCCATTCTCTTTCCACCCCAACTTACTTTCCTAAACCCACTGCCTCTATAAATGTCTCCTACCGCCTCGGAATCTCTCTGGCCCCATCTCCTCTTCCAGCTGCATTGTTGGCTGTGATTGCGGCCTTACTCTGCTCTTTGGTCTGCAGGAAACTCTGCTCCCCTGGGGACAATTTACCTCTGTTAGCTGCAGTCGAGGGACAGCTCAGCATACGCATGTTTGTAACATGAGTACGGGCAGACAACCAACCCTCAACAATAGGGACTATTGCTTATGTGAAATGTGCCTAATAATAAAACAAAGAAAAGGAAAAGAACACTATCATCTGTAGAAATTTAGAATTTAGGAGGCAAGAGATCAGATCCCTGAAACTGCAGTTCCACTTTATTACAAAGAAAACAAAATAAATAGAATAGAGCTGCAGGCAAACTTATAGTGTCAGCCAGCTGCACACTCAAATCTGTCTCGACAGGCCTTTGCAGGAGTTTATATAGTAGATGGGCTTTTCCCATGTCATCATGACTCTCACAAATCCTTTCTGCTCTCATATCCTCTTTCACCATACATTTACACGCATAAACTCCCATAGATGGAAAAGTTCAAGTTTGGCTCTTATCCAATCACAATGATATGTTAGTGTAATTCTCAGCTAGGGCAACTACATCACAGCTTAGCACATGCTCAGTAATGTTTTCTTTGTTCTTTCAAGAGCAACCAGGCAGCCATCTTAAGCACAAGGCGTGACACAAAAGGTACAGCCCTAAGAATCTGATTTATGGCTTAACTCTCGCTATCCTCACATCTTAGATAGGATAGCTTAAGTAAGAATAGAGAAGTAAGATACAATAGAGGCGGAAGAGATCAGAAGCTGTCACTCTACTCTACTAGAACTTATGCTGTGATAATGATTGATTGAATGTCTATGAAACGTGGGTTTTTAGGCCAACCTTGAATTTCTGAATGGCCCGTTCAGATTGAAGGGAAAAAGGCAAGGCATTTCTTAAGAAAGGGTCCTAAAGAAAATATAGCACATAAAACAGGGGGGAGGGGAGCAGGGGGAGGAGCAGTGTTTTTGAGAATGTAGAGCTCTGGTAGGTTTGTAGATGGAAATGAAGGAGAAGAGATAGGACAGTATCACTGTATTTAGTGCTTTCTATGGCAGGATTAAAATTTTGTAATGAACTCTGTATTAGAGTGGAAACTGGTGGTAGTGAAAGAGGAAATGTGTTACCTGATCAAATTTGTACACACACCATGAGATCCATATGACTGTGTTTTGAACTGTTTGCAAAAATTTCAAGTTGAACAGAGTTGTTCCTGCATAGTCAGAATTGCAATAGTCAATGCATGACGTTATTAAACCATGCATCAGGGTATGTTTTGATGCTTCTCATTCAAGAGAGATTAGATGCAATGGAAATAGTAAAGAACATAGAAAGCAGATTAGACAATAGGGCCCATTTGCAAGTCAAATGAGAGTTGATAGTTGATATAGACACCAAAATATTTGAAGGACTCTAGTAGAGATGTTTGTGAACTGAGCAGCATAAGAGCCAAGGTCTCCCTGTTATCCAAGCAGCCAGTATTAGTAAGATTACATTTAAGTTGATTGGACTTGAACCAAGTAGCAAAAATGGAGAGACAATGGTTCAATGTAAGTGATGAAAATAATGTTATTGGTGTAGTAATATGTGCTATAACTGAGATCCTGAATGATAGTGGCTAAAGGCCTCAGAAATATATAGAACAACAATGGTGCCATCACCAAGCTATGGAGGATCCCACAAGATAAAAGGAAGGAGGAAGCAGGGGAACCAATAGAGAACAAATTCTCCAGGAATAATTGGAACCATTGTAGAAACAATATCCTTGAGGTGGGAGACTGAACACAGCTGAGTCTGAAAGAGTTGTTCTGTGCCACTTTGCCAGAATCAAGAAAATTGTGGATTTATTTATTTATTTATTTATTATACATTTGTATACCGCTACTTCCAGCGATCAGCAGCGGTTTGATTACAGATTGGAAATTGTCAAATCATGACAGGAAATTTTTGAGGTATAAACACATTGATTAGACAGGAAAGCACAGCACACAGAGAACTATTTTACAGGGAACATTTAACTTAAAAAAGCAAAAGGGATAACATAGTATAATATTGGTCTGGGACTGGGTTTGATATGGGATACAGGAAGAGTAGACTGTCACCCTCTGCTTATACCATCTGTTTGACTCCCTTAACATGGATGTTTCAGCTACTATCACGTATTTGTCTCAGAGGGCAGAATACCAAAATCCCATGGCAGTGTCCATTGGGGCCATTAGTAGGTTTACACTCACACTCCATGTGATGTGATCAGTGCTGTCACTGGCCATCCGAGGGCCTCCTCAGAGCCCCAGTCACTCATGCAGCAGAGATAAAGGGGTAGAGAGTGAGGCAACTATACAATCTCCGTCTTCCCACAACAATAGCAATCTGGGAAACCACAGAGAGAGCAGAATCTCAGATTAGCTTGAGAATTTATGAGGAGAGCAGATCCAAGAAACAATGTTCAGGCTAGAGACAAAGGTAAGGAGTCTGTTGCTATGGAACTGTGATTGCAGGGATCAGGGCCGGATTTACCTTGAGTGAGGCCCTACGCCAACAAAAATTGTGGGCCCCCAGAAGGGGCGGCCCAAGGGGGGTGCGGGGCCTCATTTGCATAAGGGGCCTCATTTGCATACATATTTGCATAATGTTACCATATACTAACTTTTAGTAAACGTGCCTCTTAATGAGTGTATGGATAAAGAAAGACTAAAAGATTTCTACATTACTATAATCCAGTGCCAACCCATAGCAAACCCGCCGTATCCTAACAGCACTACCAGGACTCACAAAGCACCATACTCTACCAATCAAAAGGCAACACTGCAAATATTAAACCAATACATTTCAGAGAACAACAATACATGACCTACTGGGGAAAGAGAACAAGTGGCAATGTCAAATAGGAATTGTATAAACAGAGCACCTCAGCTCAGTTACACATGCAGAACATAGACCATCACCAAACAAGTAATCACAATTTAGAAACAGGAAGACAATAATTAAACTGGGAACCCCAAAAGCCAAACTTGGAATGTACAACACTGTAGAAATAAAACTATACATTAATTTGCTCTTGTACTAAACAAAGCGCAGACGTTAATGATGCACATTTACCAGAGCTGACATATTCCAATTAATAAATTCAAAATAAAGAGATATTTTTCTACCTTTTGTGCATTTTTTTCAGCTGCAATTGCTCCAGCCACTTTCTTCTGGTTTCTTCGTGTCTTCTGCTAACTCCCCATCGTCTGCTGTCCATTTGTCCTTTCTTCTCTCTTCTATTTTTTTTCCATTCTCTCTCTACATCTGCTTTAACATACTAATCTTTCTCCTTTTGCTATTTCCTCATTCCTATTTCATCCACTCAAATTTTACCCCTCCATCCTCAATTCCCACTTACTCTCCCAATACCCGGCCAATTGTAGATTTTTTATCCCTCCCACACAAAATTTTTCCCTTCTCCATTTTACTCTTCCAGCCCCATCCCATTCTAATCCTCACCCAACATCAGCTCCCTTCTAGTTCCAGCCTCACCCAGCATCCATTCCCTTCTAGTCCCTGCATCAGCCCATTTCCAGTCTTAGCCACCCATCAGCCCATTTCCAGTCCTAGCAACCCCCCAACCCAATACCAGTCCTAGCCCCCCATCAACCCACTTCCAGTCCTAACCCCCCATCACCCCATTTTCAGTTTAAGCCCCCCCTATAACCCATTACCAGTCCTAACCCCCCATCAGCCCACTTCCAGTCCTAACCCCATTAGCCCACCTCCAGTCTTAACCCCCCCAGCCCATTTCCAGTCCTAGCCCCGCCATAGCCCATTACCAGACAGCCTCCATCAGCCCACAGCCCATTATCAGTCTTAACCCCCCATAGCCCATTACCAGTTCTAACCCCCCAACAGCCCACAGCCCATTACCAGTCCTAACCCCATCAGCCCACCTCCAGTCTTAACCCCCCCAGCCCATTTCCAGTCCTAGCCCCCCCATAGCCCATTACCAGACAGCCCCATCAGCCCACAGCCCATTACCAGTCTTAACCCCCCCATAGCCCATTACCAGTTCTACCCCCCCCAACAGCCCACAGCCCATTACCAGTCCTAACTCCATCAGCCCACCTCCAGTCTTAACCCCCCCAGCCCATTTCCAGTCCTAGCCCCCCCCCCCATAGCCCATTACCCGACAGCCCCATCAGCCCACAGCCCATTATCAGTCTTAACCCCCCCAAAGCCCATTACCAGTCCTAACCCCATCAGCCCACCTCCAGTCTTAACCCCCACCCAGCCCATTTCCAGACCTAGCCCCCCCATAGCCCATTACCAGACAGCCCCCATCAGCCCACAGTCCATGATCAGTCTTAACCCCCCCCCCATAGCCCATTACCAGTCCTAACCCCCCAGCCCATTTTCAGTCCTACCCCCCCCCCCCCATCGGCTCAAGTAAAATAAAATTTTAAAAAAGCAAAACCGCTGGCTGCTACCAAGGCCGCGGCAGCATGGACGGTCCCGCGGGGCCCCCTCTGCCCTGCCGAATCCCTCCCTCCGCGACGGCGTTGAGAGGCGTGAAGTGAGAGTGTCTCCCTCGCGTCTCTGTTAAGCCCGCAGGGGCTGATGGGAAATTTCCCATCAGCCCCTGCGGGCTTAACAGAGACGCGAGGGAGACACTCTCCCTTCGCGCCTCTCAAAGCCGGCACGGAGGGGCTCAGCCGGGGATTCGGCAGGGTAGAGGCGGCCCTGCGGGAACGTCCATGCTGCCGCGGCAGCTTTTTGTGGGCCCTTGCCAGCTGTGGGCCCTACACCATGGCGTACATGGCGTATAGGTAAATCCGGCCCTGGCAGGGATGGGGACACCGTAATGTGGGTCACATATAACTCACACTTCATCTTCTTTTTATTATAGCTGATTCCACATAGGGAAACTGAGGCCCTCAAGGGAAAGTTTAAAGTGCTGCGCTGAACCAAGCTGGACCTGCTGCAGCATCTCAAAAAGGAGCTGATAGCAGACTAAGGTATTTTAAGGGCCAGTCAGTGACTGTGTAGATATTGCATTGTTGGAAACTTAGAAGATATGAGACATGCATAATATATACAATAACACTTAAAGACCTATGAATCTCAAGCATCCCAGAGACTCTCAACTGCCAGCACTCCACTCTATAATATCTATATCTCAGTTTTTTAAATGTTTCACCTCCTTAAGGCAAATCAAGAGAAAACCACTGCTTATCCCTGGAGATAAGTAGCATGGAACTAGCTACTTTTGGGATATGTCAGGTACTTGTGACCTGGATTGGCTACTGTTGGAAACAGGACACTGTGCTTGATGGACCTTTGGTTTGACTCAATATGGCAGTTCTCATGTTCTTAAGACTTTGTGGAAAAGTCTAGAGTGGCATGGCAATCCTACTTCATACTATTTTTGATAGAATGCATGTTCTTCTATCCTCTCTGGCTCCTGCCCAACTACTGTATATATCTGCAGACAGCAACTATGTACTTTCAGAGTGCCTCTTTTGCAGGGAAGGGAAACCTTTATTAGAATCCTGGTATCTATCAGTAGATAACAATATAGGTATTTATGCGAAAGATGCAGAATCTTTCAGGCGTATTATTAACACAATGATCTCAGTGTCCCTAGAAAGCAGTAGCTTCTTGCTTACACTAATATCATTGGCAAGTTTGTGAAAGCATTCTCTGCTATCTCAGCATACAGACTCTGATTTATGTCTCCATGGAACTTCTATGTCATTCTCAGCAGTGCCCTGCATATTCATTGCATAGGTTAAAGAAATGTCCCCTACATGTTGACAAGATTGCTAAGCCTGCAGCGGATGGACTCGTGGGATTGTCAGGAACAGAGAAGGGCTCTCCACATCAGAATCGGGACACCGGGAATCCTGGACTTACTCCATTGGGACAGGTAGGAGCTCCCCCTGCCTCCTACATGTGGCATAAGGTTCCGCCCACTGAAAGCAACATCACTGACCTGATTTACCTATAACTGATTCACCTATAACAGATCAGTGCTTCAGACGCACCCGCACCTGGCGAGCCTGCACCTTAGGGCCTCACCAAAGGGCCCTTAGGCATGGCTCTTAGCGTGGATCTTAGCAAAAACATCACTAGACTCCAAAGCTATAGCAGCTATTAACTTCCACTGTATACAAAGATGGAACTTCATAAGATTGTGAGTGTTTTCTATTGCGCTTATTTTATACTCTACCTGCATCATATCTCATGCATTTTCACATTCTCTCATAAGCACTTCCAAACTATACCTATAATTCCTTACCATAGTCGTCAGAATACTTGCTTTATTTATTATAGAGAGACACAGAGGCTTCAACACAACACTCAATGGCTCATACACATCACACCTACTAGACCTCACAACCATGAAGCTCACACAAACAGTGAGATAGATATCTTCTTGAAATGTTCACTAATGAATGCCAGATCAGTAAGAAATAAACTACCAGTCATTATAGACCATATAGGTGGTCCAAACTAGATATTATATTTATTTCTGAAATATGGCTCTCTGAGACAGATAGGGTTCTACTTAACCAAATACAGATACCAAATTATGATGTTTATCATTCTCCTAGAATAAACAAATGTGGTGGAGCAGTACTTATTATTATTAACCCTTCACCACACTTGTGGGGCATTTTGACCCCAAGCCTTTTGTTATGTCAAATTACTTACTTATTTATTTCAGCCATGACTTAAAACTTCCGGTAGCTTCTCAATATTGACAGCCATTGAATTTCCCGTAGAGTGTTATCATTTAATCGGAACAGTAATTTTTTGTGAACATTTTTATGGTGTATATACCTATTATACACACCTGGGGTCAAATTGACCCCAGTTTAGCGAAACCAGTGTTGTCAGAATTCCTGTTTCTGGTTCATGTTGTAGTTATTATTGTTAATTTGGCATTGCTAGGCTGTTTCATCTGTAGGCTACTGTGATCTTCATGTGAAATTAAGGCAATATTTTTTAGCGTTTGAGTTCATACCAGGCATGTGTTCGTATAGACCTATTCATTGTTGTTATAGAAGTAATGGCGCTTTGCCGCCAACATTGTTTCTTTTTTCTGAGATATATTTGATTGATAATAACAGTTATTTATTATGATTTCAGTTATTTTAATGTTCCAAGAATTCTGAATGAAATGAGTAGTAGTCATCCCTGTCATCTAACAAGACAGGCTGTACTTCAGGCAGTATTAGCTGAACTTGAAAATGAATCATCAGAAGATGAAACAGGAATAGAAGGTGAAGACTCTGATGGTGAGCCAGACAATGTTGAACAAACTAGTGACTATGACAATCAAACTGAGGGACAGGAAGCACAGTACCTGGCAGGTGATACTGCGGAGAATGAAGACAGTGCATCATCTGATGATGATGATGATGATCCACAACCAAGCAAGAAAAGAAAAATTAACTCAGGATTTTATAAACAGAAGAAATCAGGTAAAATCTACAAGGCAAAGAGTGGACGCATATGGTCAGAATACGAGCCTAATGCTGCATTACATACAACGGCAGCTAATCTGCTTTGTCAGATGCCTGGCGTTGCAAGGGCAGGCAAAGTTCAGTCAATAGGCGAGGCATTCTCTTTGTTTGTTACCGATGAAATGTTGGACATCATTCTTAGAGAGACTAACCATTATGCCAAGAAATACTACTACACACAAGCCGAACAAATTGATGGAAACGTAAAAGAGTGGACAGATATTGACATTGTTGAACTAAAGGCAACCATTGGAATATTGCTGCATGCTGGTAAAGACAGATCATCAAAAGAAGCAATTACATCATTGTTTGTACCTGACTCAAAACCTTTTTATCGCTCCGTAATGAACATAAATCATTTCCAGGATATCTTACGGTTTGTGAGAATGAATAACTTGTGCACTCGTCCAGAACGCGTAGCTACCGACAGGTTGGTACCCATCCATGATATATGGGACATGCTAAATGCACACTTATCAATGATGTACTTACCTGGAATGGATATGACAGTTGATGAGCAACTGGTCAGCTTCAGAGGCAAGTGCGGCTTTCGACAATACATTTCCACAAAGCCAGGAAAGTATGGAATAAAGATATTCTGGAACTGCGATGCAGAGACCAGCTATCCACTGAAAGGCAAAGTTTATCTGGGGAAGCAACCAGGAGCAGCGGTCAAACTGAAGAAAGGAGTTGAAGTAGTGAAAAGATTGACTAGAAATTGGTGGAAAACTGGCAGCAATGTTACATGTGATAATTTCTTTACTGATGTAAGACTGCCTGAAGATCTTCTGATTCAACACACTACAGTTGTTGGCACCATGAGAAAAAACAAAAGGGACATACCAGGTGAACTGCTGATTTGGCGGAACAAGGAACTGTTTTCATCACAGTTTGTTTTTTGCAAAGAGATCACACTAGTGAGTTATGTTCCAAAGAAAAACAAAACGGTCATTGTTTTGAGCAGCGTGCATCATGACAACATAAGAACATAAGAACATAAGATATGCCATACTGGGTCAGACCAAGGTCCATCAAGCCCAGTATTCTGTTTCCAACAGTGGCCAATCTAGGTCATATGACAAGACTATAGACGACAAGAATGACGAGAAGCCTGCAATGATTCTGCACTATAATGCTACTAAGTCTGGAGTAGACAATCTGGACAAGCTTGTGCGTTGTGATAAGGAAGCTTATCATAGTTCAGGAAGGAACTATAAAAGAGGTGAATTGGCTCTGAACAAGCAACCTGTCTTTGCTGGTAGAAATTCTAAAACAGAATGTTTTCATAAAAGACTACCAGTCCGAGAATGCACCAGGTTTCAAACAGCCTCTAGAAGAGCTGAAGTGGGGAAACGTGTGTTCAATCAGGAGAGCTATGAGGTAATCCCCAATCACTCATCTCTAAGGGTAGGG
This sequence comes from Ichthyophis bannanicus, assembly GCA_033557465.1. Taxonomy (NCBI): domain Eukaryota; kingdom Metazoa; phylum Chordata; class Amphibia; order Gymnophiona; family Ichthyophiidae; genus Ichthyophis; species Ichthyophis bannanicus. The sequence continues at coordinate 17,099,565 of CM066036.1, read as the reverse complement.
CTTGATTCAGCACACCTGGGCTGTGCTAGGGTGGAGTGTCCCTCTAAGCACTTTAAAAGTAAAAGATATTCTACACAAAGACAGAACCAGCAGAATAGGGAGGAGAGACAGAAGCAACGCAGAAGGAAGACCAGAAAGACATCTTGGAGGTCTAAAGAAGGAGGCCACAGCAGTACGTGTGTTGGGTGTGATTCCAGAGGCAAGCATACTCCTTTGGACTGGAGGAAGCCAGAGGATTGGGGGTTATAGAGCCAGGAACTCCCAAACGGCACCTTTGAGGGAGACGGCTGCATTTGGAAGGGGCCCTAAGACCGGTGCAGGAAGGTATGTGAGGAGAGACCCAGTGTCCAGGGATCTTGATTGGAAGGCTGGACATAAAAGCTGGACTACTTACTGGCCAGGATACCAGGAGAGGAAACCTAACAGCAAGGGTAGCTCAGGTATGAACTTTGATCTATGCCCTAGCTCTTCACCTGGAAGACAGCAGGGAAACAAATATTTTCCTGAGAGTGATCAATTAAGGAATTCCTCTGAGCCAGACCATGATATTGATTCCATGATATTTGAGGAAGAAGGAGATATATCAAATGACCAATTGGAATACATGGATTGCTCTCTGTCTAGGCTTCTGTTTTAAAGTAGTTTCTCACTAATACAACAACCACCAAAAGGAACTGTAACTTGTTCTTTTATCTACCCAGAAAAGTCTCTGCAAGAAAGCTTTAGGGTAGGATTGAGCCACGTAGAGAGAGTGAACCAGCAAAGGGGTTTGCAGCTGGCTAATTAGTTGTAATTGAGCCAGGCACAAGTGCACGTGAGCTCTAGAAGGAAACATCTTCTTTGTGTGTGTGAATAGAAGAAAGTTATCCTTGATAAAGAACAGTTTTTCTACTTTTGGGTTTGTTTTTGCCTTTTGGAGCACTGCTAAGAAGGTCATCAGCAGGAGCCATCAAAAAGACCTTTTCTGTTTCCCATCAAGGTCTTTATTGATTTATTGCTTAAGAAGTTCAGTTACTTTATATCATGTTTTGTTTTTCCTGAGTACAATACTTGAAGCAAGTGTCCTTTTGTGTTACCAAGTAAATCTGTGTGGGAGAATTAACCCCATGAATAAAATCTGTTTTTCTTTGCTTACACTCGAGCATCACAACTCATTATTTTGTGAACGGCTGATTCTGGTATGAATGAACTACAACCCCCACACTCCTTTGCAAGTCATAATAATATTTTGCCTTTGCTAAGACTGTGGACTTTCACGACCAGCACCCCCATTTACAGTGGCGTAGTAGTTTGGATTGCTTTTACACAAAGGATTTACAGGATTTATAAGGATTACAACTGAAATCTGAAAGAAAAAAGTTCAAGTCAAAAGCTGGAAAGTGGATTTTTCCCTTAACAACACTTTGGAAAAAAAGTGGCTGTTCCAGGAGCTGTTCCAAGGAGGAAAAAACCCTGGGTAAGCTGGATTCATCACTGGCATAAGGTAATAAGTACCTGGGCATGTCTAGTGGTGGATGGGAGTAAGACACAGGGGTAATTAAAAAAAAATAGGAGAAAAACACCTGTTTGGATGGTGCTGCTCTGTGTTTTTTTTTCTTTTGTTTTCTTGCAGGGATACAAGATGGATCCAAGGGAACTGGCCGGCTGGATGGCAGCCCAATTTAGCAGGCAACAGGAACTAGCACAGCAGGCTCAGGACACTGCAATTAAAGCATTAAGGGACCAGCAGAAGCCAGTGCTTGATCTGGTGGAAGCCTTAATTGCTCTTCATAACCAAAGTGGACCGGATGCAAGACCGGCAGTAACAACTGGTATACCACATGTGGACAATGTGGGACTCAATCAGGGAATTGGGGCATTTAGTTTTGGGAAGCTGACTCCAGATGATAATGTTGATGATTTCCTTGAATCTTTTGAGAGAGTGGCACAAGCATTAGCATGGCCAGAGACCCAGTGGGCAGTAAGGCTGGCAGCCTCATTAACTGGGGAGGCGCTTGCAGCTTATAGGGCAATGCCAGCAGCTCAAGAATTGAATTATAGAGATGTAAAGGCTGCTATAAGAGATCGCCTAGGGTTGTCTATTTCAGAGTATAGGCGAATGTTTAGAGCTACTGCATTAAGAGTGGGTGAAACACCCAGGGCTCTGAGTCAGAGAATCAGAGGATTGGCTGTAAAATGGTTGGAGCCTGAGGGAAAGTCTGTGGAAATGTTATTAGACATTATTATGCTTGAACAATTTATGTCTGCTGTGCCTAAAGATTTGCACACTTTCCTTATACAGCAAAATTGTCAGAACCTTGGAGAGGCAACCATGCTAGCAGAGAGATTATTGGAAGCCACGCAGGCTTGGCCCTCTGAAGGTTGGTGCTGAGGCAAGCTGTGCTGTATCAGAAAAGAAAATGGTTAAAAATGTTTCTGAGAATAATAGTACTGTGCCAACCCAGATTACAAAGTGGAGTAAAAAGAAATGTTTCAAATGTGGAAAATGGGGACATTTGGAAAGGGGATGCCAGATACACACTAGCTTGATGGGTGTTGATTTAAAACAGCCCAAAGAAGGATTCCTTTTGGTGGTTGATGTGCAGGGAATTACCACAAATGCTCTGTTAGACTCTGGGGCAGACCAGAGTATGCTGTCAAAGAGGCTTTGGAAGAGGATAGAGGCCCAAGAAGGATTTGAGCCTAGAACCCCTGAAAGCCAGGTTCACATTAGATGCATTCATGGTGCTGCAACATCATATCCCACCTATAGGCTAATGGTTAAGTGCCTGGGGGAACAAGAGGAAGTTCTTTTAACAGTGGTGCCTAGGCTTCCGTTTGATTTGGTTCTAGGAAGAGACTGGCCAAGATTTAAGCAGGGACTAGTGAAAGGACTAGGAAAGAAGGAGGGAGAAGGCATGATGGTAATAGCTCCCGGGCCTTTGTTTGGAAGTCCTCAGTCCCTAGCTAAAAAGATGGTTAAGCTTCCAGAAGACCAAACTATAAAGAAGGAAGTAGGGAAGAAGAGGGGCCTTGTATCCACCCGTTTGCAGGCTAAGGTAGAAAGCCAGAAGGAGGGGGAGCAGGCAGAGTTATTAGGAGACTTACCCCCTCATGATGATTTAATAACTCCACCATCTGGGAAAGTAAGAAAGTTGAAAGCACAAAAGTGTCGTGAGAGACTTTGCAGAGCACAGGGCAGGGCTGAGATGTTGGCTGGTCAAAGTTTACCCTGGGTGCCAGCTGAGTTAGTGGCAAAGTTTCCTAACTTTCCACAAGAACAGTGAGCTGATCAAGCTCTCACCCGAGCTTTTAAGTATGCTCAGGAGGTCAGGGAGGAGTTGCCCAGACTACTTTTATATCATAAACACTGAACATTTGTAAACAGCAAAAACTGAGAACCATTTTTAATAAATGCATTAAAATACCAATCCTATGTGGTTGAAATTGTTTACGGTTTCTGGTCATTTACTGATGGGGTCAATTTGACCCCAGGTTTGTAAAGTCATCGGTAATTTAACGTGTGTGATGAAGGGTTAAGAAAGAGCACAAGAAACCCATTACAAAAACCAATCATACTGCATCTATGAACATCCTAATTATAGAAAATAAGCATATCTCTTTTTTTCTAATATACAGACCTGCTACACCCGATGCCGACAGCTTCACAACCATCATAGAAACAGTTTGCACTTTATTTATTTGTTCTTAGATGAAATTTAATGTGGACAAGTGCAAAGTTATGCACCTAGGAAAAAACAGCCCACACTATGGTTACACAATGCAAGGTTCCATATTGGGAACCACCACCCAGGAAAAAGATTTAGGAGTCATCGTGGATAACATGTTAAAACCCTCCGCCCAGTGTGCAGCGGCGGCCAAGAAAGCAAATAGAATGCTAGGTATCATAAGGAAAGGAATGGAAAATAAAACAAAGGATATTATAATGCCTCTGTATCGTTCCATGGTACGACGGCACCTTGAATATTGTGTGTAATTCTGGTCGCCATATCTTAAAAAGAATATAGCATTATTAGAAATGGTACAGAGAAGAGCCACCAAAATGGTAAAGGGAATGGAAGGCTACTCCTATGAAGAGAGGCTACAAAGGTTAGGGCTCTTCAACCTGGAAAAGAGACGGCTCAGGGGAGATATGATAGAGGTCTATAAATTAATGAATGGAGTGGAACGGGTAAACGTAGATCGATTGTTTACACTATGAGAATATAGAAAGACTAGGGGACATGTAATGAAGCTACAGGGTAAACTATTTAAGACAAATAAGAGAAAATATTTTTTCACTCAATGTGTAATCAAACTCTGGAATTTGTTACCGGAGGATGTAGTAAGAGCTGCTAGTATTTATTTATATTTTCTTATATACTGCATCAGTGTGGTTTACATTGAACTAACTGAAATTACATTGAACAGGGCATTATAACTTGGAGATAACTATTTTACAGGGAACATGGGCCATGGAGGGTTAAGTGGCTTGCCCAAGACCACAAGGAGCACCTGTGGGACTAGAAACCCCAGTCCTTCTGGCTTAAGGTTGCTGTTCTCTAGTGGGATTTGAACCCCTGACCTTCTGGCCTGAAGTACCTTGCCCCACCCACTAGGCCACTCCTCCACTTGTGTAGCTGGGTTTAAAAAAGGTTTGGACAAATTCCTGGAGGAAAGGTCCATAAACCATTATTAAAAAGGGACCCAGGATATCAATGCCTGACCCAATACAAGCATTGTGGAACCTGTGTTGGAAACAGGATACTGGGCTTGATGGACCTTGGTCTGACCCAGTATGGCATATCTTATGTTCTTATGCTCCTCGTCAAAAAAGAAAAAAACATTCATATTACTAGGCAACTTTAATCTTCCGTCACTTCACAGCACTCAAGTGACTACCTTACTTAATGCCATGGAAGACATGTTGTACCAGCAGATAATGAATGTCTTGACACATAATAAAGGGAATACCCTTAACTTAATATTCTTTCCTAATATCATATATGAACACCCAAAAACCCACCAAACCTCAAATACTGCCTGTTCCATGGTCAGACCACCATCTAATTAATTTTTCTTTAACATACCAAATTTCTGACCACATATCCAACTGTGTAACCAGCCATTACACTAAATTTAAGTGTTTTGATAAAGACACATAGACACATTCATAAACGAGACACTCCCAAACATCATCCCTGACATTGGTGACTTAAATGAACTTAAATGAAAATTGCAAGAGGATCTTGATAAATTGGAAGACTGGGCATCAAAATGGCAGATGAAATTTAATGTGGACAAGTGCAAAGTTATGCACCTAGGGAAGAACAACCCAAACTATGGTTACACGATGCAAGGTTCCACATTAGGAACCACCACCCAGGAAAAAGATTTAGCCATCATTGTGGATAACATGTTAAAACCCTCGGCCCAGTGTGCAGCGGCAGCCAAGAGAGCAAATAGAATGCTAGGTATCATAAGGAAAGGAATGGAAAATAAAACAAAAGATATTATAATGCCTCTATACCGTTCCATGGTGAGACCGCACCTTGAATATTGTGTGTAATTCTGGTCGCCGTATCTTAAAAAGGATATAGCGTTATTAGAAAAGGTTCAGAGAAGAGCCACCAAAATGGTAAAGGGGATGGAAGGATACTCCTATGAAGAAAGGCTAAAAAGGTTAGGGCTCTTTAACCTGGAAAAGAGACGGCTGAGGGGAGATATGATAGAAGTCTATAAATTAATGAACGGAGTGGAACGGGTAAACATAGATCGATTGTTTACGTTATCAGAATATAGAAAGACTGGGGACATGCAATGAAGCTACAGGGCAAACTATTTAAGACTAATAAAAGAAAATATTTTTTCACTCAACGTGTAATCAAACTCTGGAATTTGTTACCTGAGGATGTAGTAAAGGCTGTTAGTGTAGCTGGGTTTAAAAAAGGTTTTGACAAGTTCCTGGAGGAAAGATCCATAAACCATTATTAAGAAGGGACCCAGGATATCAATGCTTGAACCAGTACAAGCATTGCGGAACCTGTGTCTTTTGGGGAAACTTCTAGGTACTGTGGTGGTGAAGCCATGGGAGAGCAGAGGCAAAGAGGGAAAAGCCAGTTATTTTCCTCTGAAAAAGGAATTAGCTCCAGGAGTTTAGGGGTTAAAACTCCTGCTTCAGAAAAAAATTCCCTGCAGAAAGTTTGTGATAGAGAGCCACACCCTAGCTCCATGTTAACCAGCCCTGCTCACGAGGAACAGCTGGGTGTGGAGCTGGGAAACGGAAGGGAAAATCATAGATATAAGTTTGAGGAAGCAAGGGAAGAGGAGAGCAGAACCGGTATAGGAACAAGAAGGAGAAAAAGGACAGGAGGAACCCGAGGAGAGTGTTCAGAGGGAACACGGAGAACCAAGGGAACTCCAGCAGAGACGTCTGCAGAGACTTCTTGGAGAAAGGCAGAGTTTGCCAGAGAAACAGAGGCTGCCAGGAAAGCAGGAACTGTGAGAGAGGCAGTGCCTTCCAGAGGTATAGAAGTTACCCTTGAGACCTGTAAGAGATACAGGAGAAATCCGTTGAGAGGGAGAGCTTACCAGGGGGAGAAGCCAAGCTATGAAAATGGCAGAGAGCTGTCTCCAGGAGAGCAGATGGAAACAGAGCCTTCGGCAGTAAAGTCTGAGGAGAGCTTAATTCCACAGAGTAAGGTGAGCACCTTGAAATCCTCTCAGAGCGTTCTGAGAAATAAGAAACTCCCTAATTCCTCTAGTAGCCCTCAGCAGAGAGACAAATCTGTATTAAAGAAAGTGTTAAAAGTTTTAGAGAAACTAAAGCCTGCCATTTCTGAGACAGAGTTAAACCATTTACAAACAGACTCTGAGGTAGAAAGCATGGACCTGGAAGAATCTGTGCTAGAGGAATTGCCCTCAGATAATGAAATGGATTGCTCTCTAGTTTGTGCTCAAAACTGAAAAGCTATAAGGTTTTTAGAAGATAGGAAACCTGGAAGCTTAGTCATCAGTGGGGCAGTGCTGAGAAAAATATGCAAATGAGTTGCTGATCTCCGAGGCATGGCCCGGAGTTGAAAAAGGACTGTTTGAAAGTGAAGCCAGAGTCTGGAATACAGCCACTAAGAAAGAGCAGTCTGTGTGAGAGAAAAATAGTTTGCAGTAAAGATGCCAATGTTATGCATAGCTTGAAGAATGTAAAGCTTTTGTTTTAAACCAAGCTGAAAGCTGTTGTTTGGCACAGGAAGATTACTGGCTGTTTTCACATGGAGAAATACTGTTGTTTGGCACTGTAACAGGCTGACCTCAGAAGCATTTTATTATTTTGGTTTTGTTTCACCGGAGAAAATATCCACTGTTATGTTTTGATATTTTTGAACTGCCAGAAAGAAAGTTCATTTTGGCTGAAGAATAAATAAATAATCCTGTGTGCCTATGAAAATCCTCTCGGCTGAATTTATTTCAACCTCACAACTACACGACTACATTTCCCAGCAGGCCTCCTGTTGGGAACATAGGTAACAAACAAGGGACATTTAAAGAAGTTCCGTCACCCGCTCCTAGGCTACCACCTGGCCAGTAGGGGGCGCGACAGTACGTACAACCTAGATTGGCCACTGTTGGAAACAGGATACTGGGCATGATGGACCTTGGTCTGACCCAGTATGGCACGTCTTATGTTATGTTCTAACTCATATCAACATGGAACTCAGCCATCTCTATGACCGCCACTAGACCAACTTATCACCCTAGCAAAAGTAAGAATAAATCTAAACAATGGTACTCGCAGGAGATAAGAGACTTCAAAAGACAATTGAGGAAAATAAAGTGCACATGGAGAAATTCTAAATCACTGTAAGATAAACTATTATATATGAACACACTTACGTGTTACCGTGATGCCATCAATTAAAAAAAAAAGAAGGAATTCCACACAAACATCTTACTGAATTTTCTGAACTGACCAAGAGAGTTATTTGAAATAGTCAGATCCCTAACAAATACTCCAAATGAATGTTCAAACAACCACAACAAAGACCCCCATATTTTGGCAAATTACTATGAAGGCTAGGTTAAAGGCTAGGTTGGGTAAAGTTTTGTCTGTTTGGGTAAAGTTTTGTCTGTTGGGTAAAGTTTACAAACTTAAACTATCAGACAAACACCTAACAATACCCCTACTTCCAAGCTTAACACATCCTAAGATATAGTCGGAATGCTATCAAGTTTCTCTTGACTATTTACACAAGATTATATCAAACATCAATACTACCACATCTAGTCTTGACCCATGCCCGGTCAGCTGGATAAAACTAACCTGTGCTGAATTTTCTCCAATAATACTTGATATTGTACATGCCTAAAGACGTAAAACAAGCAATAATCCGCCCGATACTGAAACATAAGTCACTTGACAAATCATCCCCTACTTCATACAGACCAATATCCAGGCTCCCATTTCTTGCCAAAATAATTGTGAAAATAGTCCATAGCTGACTTCAAGACCACATTGGCTCATGTGCCCCTCTAAATGATCAACAATATGAGTTCAGGCCATACCATAGCATTGAAACTCTTTTGCTTGCCCTCCTTAATAATTTGATAAAGGGTATAGATAACTCAAGAAAAGCCTTCATCCTTATTTTCCTAGATATTACATCTGCATTTGATTTCATCAATCATCACATACTTCTGGAAAGACTCTGATTGGTATATATGCCATAATGCTTTACTGGTTCCAGTCGTACTTATCTGACCACTCACAAAAAGTCAAAATTAACCAACAAACATCCAGTACATATAGACCACAAACATCCACTACATATAGACCACAAATATCCACTACATATAGACCACAAGGACAACCACAAGAATCAGCTCTTTCTGCATTACTACTTAACATATACTTACAATCCCTATGCCATATTATGCAAAAATACAAAGTTGAGTATGCCATATATGCTGATGATATAATGTTATACATGTCTTTTGATATAATTAACCCTAACTTTGAAAGTATAATATCATTCTTTAATGATATTTCACAAAGGCTAAAATCCCACAACTTAAAGATAAACTATAATAAAACAGAGATCCTATTTATTACTCATACTAGATACCAGGACTTCAATCCAACCCCCTAATCTGGATGTCAAAGAAGCCATCCTAGAAGTAAAGAATGAAGTCAAGTATCTAGTCATCACAACTGACCAGACCCTCAGCTTCACATCCCACATAAAATTAACCGCTAGAGCAATTTACAATAAATTAAGAATGTTACAACAGTTAAGACCACTATGTTGTCATTCTGACTTCAGAACTGTACTGCAAGCATCGGTATCCCTTCATGTAGATTACTGTAACAGTATATTCCAGGGACTTCCTAAGCAAACACCTCATATCCTACAGTTGGCTCAACACTACAGCACACAATATTCATAAATCACCACTGTCCGATCACATAACCCCAATACTAGACAACTTCCATTGGTTGCCTCTCCAGAGTACAATCAAATATAAGCTAATCATTTTCAAGCTTCTAAGAGACATAGGGGTATGTTTACTAAACCATCTTAATGTTACCGGCGCTAGTTGCAGCGATAATGTGAAGGATGCCATATAAGGAATGGGCGTTCCGGCGGCAAGGAAGCAAGAATCTGTATCGCGCGATAGTGTGCGCCGTGGCACATTAATGCACGTTAACCCTAAGTTCATGCCAGTGCAGTGTCAGAAGATATAAAGATGTAGCCCACTGGTTACTGCAATGACTGCAGAGGCAGAGGTCATGTGTTTGATCCTGCAGTGGTGTTATGTAAAAGGGCTGTCTGAGGCATTTCCCTTTTTTAATTTAAATCAGTGCTGCCAGCAAAAATGCTCTCACAGTGCAGTAACATAAGGTGCTGCATAAGGCGCCCTATAAGACACTACATAGGGCACATTATAAAGTGCCCTGTCCGCCAAGGTGCCTTCTAATGTGCCCTATAGGGCGCTTTATAGGGCGCCCAATAGAGCACCTTATGAGGCACCGTAAGGTTCAAGCACTGTGAGGGTGCATTTTGCTGGCAGCACTGATTTAAATTAAAAAGAAAAGCCTCAGACAGCCTTATTAAATAAGGCCACTGTGGGATCAAGCCCATCACTCTGCCTCTATAGTCATTGAAGTACCCAGTGGGCTACATCTCTATAGCTACTACCACATGGCTGGCTGGCTACAGAAAGACTGCAGGTCACCACACAAACTGTCTGCTGTGGTTACCAGGATAGGGTAAACCCACCCGTACCCATGATGCACTGCACATGCAGATCAGCAGTCTACAGCTGATCACAAAATGGGGTATGCACCCCCACAGCACCTAGGCTTGGTAGGGGGAACTGACCGTGTGTGTTACTGGCACAGAGTAGCTACAGACCGTGACATTGTGCTCACCCTGAGGGTGAGGTGGGGCACCCAGCACCAGGTCCGCAGCACCTGGCTTGCCTGAGATAGGCTATACTGCAGGTCCCCATCAGTGCCAGTGTGTGATAGGTAGTCCTTGCAGACACACCTAGGATACACCTGTGTCCATTTGTATTTTCCAGTCACATCTAGCCCTTGTGGATTATGATGCACCCAGAATAGTACATATCCTGTGTGGGTGCCATGGTCACATGTTATAAATGAAGGGGGTGTTTGGACCCAAAAGCGGAATATGTAGCACCACCCAACTCGCTCAGGGTGGGGGACAGGATCTCCCACCAACAGATCCACATTCTATATCTCTGCAATGGTGGTAGTAGAGGGAGCCATCAACCCCAGTCCTGCTGGGGAACAGGCACCCTACAGGGCAGTCAGTGCAGATCTGTACACATCACATAAGGCAATGGCAGACGGGTAGAACACTGGAAAAGCTCAGCTGCCCCCCACCACTATCTGACATTCTTCAATAGAGGGCACAGTCAGTCTCCACCCACTGCACCCTGCAAGGCATTCCAGCCATAAAAATGCTAACTGCAGACAGTCTGCTAGCTAGTACATAGTGCATGTTCCTGAAGGAACCGTGTGCACCCAAAAATGAGATGCGAACACACACCAAACAGGTATGTCAGTGATTGGGCCCCAGAAAAGAAAACCTATAAATATCACTTGAGAGAAATACTGTATAGCACTATGGGGGAACCTAGCCATGCCGTGGCCACTGCTCAGTCAGGGTGAGAGTGACCTCCCAGCATGACATGCTGTGGCCACCCTGTCCGTGCAGGTGGTAGTCGGCCACTACAATGTCCCAGCCACTGCCCTATGCCCTGTGCAGATGCATCCTGCCCGGGCCATACCCACAGTACCTTGCCTCATTATGCACATTGGCAGGCTAACACTGGAAACAGTGCAAGCAGTGTGGGTTCAGTAAGGTGTAAGCAGCCACAACACACTGGATAGACATACACATACTCCCACACCTATGCCAGCTTTGTACAACTATAGAGCTTTGCGGTAGCCCTGGCTGCCACACCAGTCCTGGGCAAAGTGCGGGCATTGCCATGGTATACAATACTGTTGGGGGTCACTCCCTGGGGTGGTAAACACTGTCAGAAGCAAAAACTGAAACACACTCCACAGATATCAGAAATTCTATGATGAATCTCTGTCAACAAATCGTGTTTAACCTAGGACTTGTTATCTGACATTAATCAGAGCAACCGTATGATATATGTGGAACGTGTTCCCAAGTTTAGGATAGCATTGCTAAGGTATGCAGGTGCCAGTATTGGGAGATGCTGCTCCGCTCAGGGCCCAACAGCCTGACTCTCCATGAGGCTTCGGATAGTGGGGCCTAAGGGTGTGGGTGTTTGTGCCCCTGTTGGCCGCTGCTCTAGGGTAGAGGTCCCCAACTCCGGTCCTGGTTGGCCAAACACTGTTCAGGTTTTCATGCTGTCCGTAATGAATATGCATGAGATACATTTGCATACAATGGGGGCTGTGCATACAAATGCAGCACAGGCATATTTATTAGGGACAGCATGAAACCTGAATGGTGTTTGGCCCTCCAGGACTGCAGTTGGGAAACTCTGCTCTAGGGTATGCACATGTTTATGGTGTCTGTGCTCTGTTGGGTAAAATGTAGGAGTTTATGGCGTGCTTCTTTTATCTGCAATAATGGTTCTGTAGGTATTACCACTGATTAGTACGGGGTAAAATATAGGGACATGGTTTGCAGGAGCTACCGCTGGGACTTGAACCTGTGACCTTCTGCTCCTGAACACACTGGCTGTGTGTACTGCAGCAAACTGTTGCCACAGAGGCAGATCATTCCCTGGGGATACCATGACTGTTCATCAGACAGACCTTGTCTGTTGCAGTTCACGGCACCCAACTTAACGGGGCTTGGCTGTGGTCTGCTGTGAACAGATGCCACTGCCCCCTTCGCCACCAGCACCCCTCCGCCACCATGCTGACATGCCCTTGTGCCGGTGGTGCTGGTGGTGCGCAGTCCCAGGCCATCCAGTGTGCCGGTAGGCAGCTGCCTATGGTGTGTGATATGGGGTAGGGGTGCCTGCCTAGACATCCACGCTTCCCCCCCGGCACTGCCTGCCAATGTTATGTGCCCTTTGGGGTACTTGTTGGGTACTGTCCCCTGAGACACTGTGGGATATACACTCGTGTCCATGTTTGCCCTTGGTCAGTTGCTGTCTTGCTGGTTTTCCGCTTCTACATTCCTATGTGTCATCTAGGCATCTGCCTAGCCCACCCTTTGCCCCAGCTTCCCCACTGCATGTCCCGCATGCAACCCCCTGAGAGGAAAGGTAGTGAGGAGCCACAGAATGAATACACTTGTAGGTCAGTAGGAGAAGTTTAAACTAGATATAGAAACTGATAGGGAGCCTGTGAAGTGACTTGAGAAGAGGTGTAATATGAGCACAGCGACACTGAAGGAAGATAAGCCATGCAACTAAGTTTTGAACAGATTGAAGAGGAGAGAGATGATTCAGAGGGAGACCAGCGAGGAGCAGGTTACAATAGTCAAGACTGGAGGTGTCTAGTGAGTGGATAAGGGTCTTAGTGGTATGAGTAGAAAGGAAATGCTGAATTTTGTTTATGTTACAGAGAAAGAAGCAGCAGGTTTTAGCTAGCTGTTGGATGTGCCCAGAGAAAGAGAGAGCAGTGTCAAAGAGGACCCCAAGCTTGTGAGCTGAGGAAGCCGGGAGGAGTGCAGTGTCATCCACAGAAATAGAGAAGGGAGGAAGGGAGGAGATGAGTTTAGGGGAAAAGATAAGGAGTTCAGTTTTGGCCATGTTTAATTTCAGACAGCGGTGAGACATCCAAGCAGCGATGTTGGATAAGCAGGCAGAGATCCAAGCCTGGATTCCTGGAGAGATTTCAGGCACAGAAAGGTAGATCTGAAAGTCATCAGCATAAAGATGGTATTGAAAACCATGAGAGGAAATGAGTGCACCAAGGTACTGAGTGTTGAGAGAGAAAGGTAGAGATCCCAAGACAGAGTCCTGAGGTACACCAGCTGAAAGTGGATGGCAGTAGAGGACGATCCACCAGAACATACACTACAGTGCATTGCAAAAGTATTCATACTCTCTGTATTTGTCCTGTTTTGTCGTATTACAACCTGGAATTAAAATGGAGTTTTTGGGGTTAGCAACATGTTATATAAACAACATGCCTATGACTTTGAAGGTACAAAATATCCTTTATTGTGACAGAAACAATAATTAAGGGAAAAAAAACCTGAAAGCAGGAGTTTGAATATGTATTCAACCCCCAAAGTCAATACGTTGTAGAGCCACTTTTTGTTGCAATTATAGCTGCAAGTCTCTTGGGGTATGTCTCTATTAGCTTAGCACATCTAGCCACTGGGATTTTCACCTATTTCTTAAGGCAAAACTACTCCAACTCATTCAAGGTAGATGGGTTGCGTTTGTGTACAGCAATCTTCAAGTAATGCCACAGATTCTCAATTGGATTGAGGTCTGGGTTTTGACTAGGCCATTCCAAGACACTTAAATTTTTCCCTTTAAACCAGCTTTAGAAGTATGTTTAGGGTCCTGCTAGAAGGTGCATCTTCATCCCAGTCTCAAATCTCTGGCAGACTGAAATAGCTTTTCCTCAAGAATTGCCCTGTATTTAGTGCCATCCATCATTCCATCAATCCTGACCAGTTTTCATGTCCCTGCAAATGAAAAATATCCCCACAGCATGATGCTGCCACCACCATATTTCACCGTGTGGAATGGTGTTCTTGGGGTGATGGGAAGTGTTGGATTTGCACCACACATGGCGTTTCCCATGATGGCCCAAAAGTTCAATTTTCGTCTCATCTGACCAGAGAACCTTCTTATATGTGTTTGGGGGATTCACCACATGCTGTTGTGCAAACTCCAAACATGTTTTCTTTTTTCTTTCTTTAAGCAATGGCTTTTTTCTGGCCACTCTTCCATAAAGCCCCACTTTGTGGAGTGTATGACTTAAAGTGGTCCTATGGACAGATACTCCCATCTCTGCTGTGGATCTTTGCAGCTCCTTCAGTGATATCCTTGGTGTCTTTGTAGCATCTCTGATTAATGTTCTCCTTGCCCGGTCTGTGAGTTTTGGTGGGCGGCCTTTTCTTGTCAGGTTTGTAGTGGTGCCATATTCTTTCTATTTTGTTATAATGGATTTAATGGTGTTCTGTGGGATATTCAGAATTTGGGATATTTTTTTATAACACAACCCTGATTTATACTTCTCCACAACTTTGTCTCTGACCTGTTTGGAGTGCATGTTGCTTGCTTAGTGGTGTTGTAGTGTCAGGGGCATTTCAGAACAGGTATATTTATACGGGCATCATGTAACAGATCATGTGACACTGATTGCACACAGGTGGACCCTAACCAACTAATTAGGTGACTTCTGAGTTTAATTGGTTGGACCAGATCTTATTTAGGGGTTCATAACAAAAGGGATGAATATATATGCACTTAGAACTTTTCAGTTTTTACTTATTTTTTTACATATAGAAGATATTTTATTGCCATTTCACTTCATCAATTTGGACTATATTGTTAGGTCCATTACCTAACATCCAAATGAACCTCCATTTTCATTCCAGGCTGTACATAATGCAGTAAAACAGGACAAAAGCCAAGGGGATGAATATTTTTGCAAGGCGATGTAAATGTTCTGTGAGAGATAAGAAGAAAACCAGGACAGAACAGAGTCCCTAAATCCAAGTAAGGGTATCGAGGAGAAGGTGGTGATCAACAGTGTTAAAGGCAGCAGAAAGGTCAAGAAGGATAAGGATCAAGTAAAGGCCCTTGGATTTGGCGAGGAACAAGTCACTGGAGACTTTGGCAAGAGCCATTTCTGTGGAATGTAGAGGATGAAAGCCAGACTACAGTGGATTCAGAAGTGCTTGAGAAGAAAGAAAGTCAAGATAGCAGCAGTGAACTTCTCATTCAAGTAGTTTTGAAGCAAAAGGGAGGAGAGAGATAGGCCAATAGCTGGAAGGACAAGCAAGGTTTAGTAAGACTTTTTGAGGAGAGGTGTGACCAGAGCATGCTTGAAGGCCACAAGAACAGTTGCAGTGGAAAGCAAAAGGTTAAGAATATAACAGATGGAGGGCGGAGCCTGATGTCCAGCGGGATGGTCGCATAACGCTGAGGCTCCCGAGAGGCCTACTCAGAATCCTGAATTAACACCGCACATACTTGGAACTTCTACTCTGATCTTGCCGGGGCACATTGGTGAGATGGCGGGGACCAAACCCACGCGCCTGGAATTTGGATCTCCAGCGGCTTCTCACGGCAAACGTTCCAAAACTGAACCTCCGTCCCCGCAGAAGGGGCTGGCCTTGCGCGAGGGCCCCGAAATGCAGCAGGAAATCCTCGCAGAGATTAGAGGGGTCAAAAACCTCGTGCAGTCAAACGGTGAAGCACTCCGAGCGCTGCGGGAAGACTTTGGTGTGCTGCAAAGCAAGCTAGAAGGGCTTTCATCGCGTCAGGACAAAATGGAGAGCATATTGGACTCCCATGCGGCCCGGTTGTCCAAACTCGACAAAGTTGAACGTCAGGTGCGGGCCTTGCAGAAAGAAGTGGAAGATGGCAATAATAGAGCGCGCCGCAACAACATACGACTCGTGGGCATACCGGAGGGAGCGGAATCGGGAGACATGAAAGAGTTTTTATGCAAAATCCTCCCTTCCCTGCTCCACATCACCTTTACCAAAGATTTGGAGATCGATCGCGCTCATCGTGTACCCACAAGCATAACGCTCAACAGGAAGACCCCGCGGCCTATCATTTTTCGACTTTTGAGATATCAACACGTCGAGCAAATTCTAAATGCCTCTCGGGCAAAGGGCCATATGGAGTTTGAGAGCCACAAGATCTCCTTCTATCCCGACTTGGCTAAACCCACGGTCGACCGCCGAAAGCGCTTTCTGGAATTCCGGCCGAGGCTCCAACAACTACAAGCACGCTATGGCCTGATGTACCCGGCCAAGCTCCGAGTCACGCTTCACAATCAGACAAGATCATTTGAGGACCCTGATCTACTAGCGGAGTTTTTGGATTCCAAAGAAGCCGACTTGATGCGCTGACTTCCAGAATATTCCTGCAAGTATTCTCATATCCGCTGTACCTGCCATATTGGATCTGCCGCAGCCCAGCAAAGAGTCTGGCGAGGGCAGTTAGTTGCCTTACTTTGATGATATCTGTGACCCGACTTCATCTACCCACAGTAGCCTCGATGAGTATCAGAGACAGTGTTAATTATGGACTCTGGTGTTTCTTTTCTTTTCATGTCTTTCTATTTCCTCTCTAGGGCCTCCTCCCGCAGACATATGGTCGCCATATTCTTTGGGGGTTTTGCTTCTTCTCTAAGATACTTTGGTACATACTTTTCAATATGGGGTGTATTAGCCAGAATACTCGGTGATTATGTCATTGTTGCACAGATTCTGATTATGTTGTATGTTTTCAAGCGCCCTTACCCAAAATGTCTATTACTGATTGATGGCACCATGTAAGATTTTCTCATTGAACGTAAAAGGAATCAATAATCCGATAAAACGGAAGAAAATCCTAAGCTACCTAAGTCAGGAAGCTGCGGATCTGATTTTTCTCCAAGAAACGCATTTAAATTCGAAGGAAACTCTTAAACTCAATATTAAACCTTACATGGTGGCCGCCTATTCCCCAGCCGTTTCTAAGAAATGTGGGGTTGCCATACTGGTTAGGAAATCTTTGCATGCTACTATTATTGCGACTAGCTCAGATACAGAAGGTAGATGGTCCAGAGTTCACCTCAAGATAGGCAGCCTTGAAGTTACATGTATATGCCTTTACGCTCCTAATGTGGATGACCCTGCCTTTTTTGCTACCATTGCTCAGGTTGCGCAGGCCTCTGCTAATACTTCATTGATAATAGGGGGGGATTTCAATCTAGTCCTTGATCCCCTGATTGACAAACAGCCGCCTAGGACAAGTGGCCCCCCAAGAGTCACACCACGCTTACCTCCCTGATCAAAGATCTTGCTTTAGTTGATCTATGGAGGTTGCTACACCCCAATGAGCTTGACTTCACCTTCTTCTCTTCCCCTCATAAATCCCAGTCTCGCATAGACTTCTTTCTAATATCAAAACTGTTAGTTCCTCAGGTGGACACTGCAAAGATTCACTCCCAACATATTTCAGATCATGCTGCCATTTCCTTTCAA
The DNA here is from genome assembly GCA_033557465.1 of Ichthyophis bannanicus. Lineage (NCBI taxonomy): Eukaryota > Metazoa > Chordata > Amphibia > Gymnophiona > Ichthyophiidae > Ichthyophis > Ichthyophis bannanicus. The sequence continues at coordinate 17,081,905 of CM066036.1, read as the reverse complement.
TTACACACTACTGCACCCCAAGGGAATTCGGGGGCCTGGTTCTTTGATAGAGCCCTGTTAACTCAGCCAGAGTTCCAGTTAGAAATTCGAGCAGCCATACAGGATTACTTCCATTTTAATCTACCCCAGGATACTGCGAATTGGGCTTGGTGGGAGGGCTTCAAAGCGGCCATTCGAGCAACGATCACTAGCTATCAAATCCGCCTGCGAAAACAACGCAAACAGCAGCTACTCATACTAGACCAACAAATAAAAGCAGGCGAATGAGTTCTAACTTCACGCACTGATCCATGTGTATTAATTCGATTACAGCGTCTCCGTTTTCAATATAACTCAATCCTCTCAACTGCAGCTTCTAAGAGTATTGAGCTTCAGCGAGGGACATATTATCGTGAAAATAACCGAGCCGGTCGACTCTTAGCCAACGCCTTGAAAGGTCAAAAAGAAGCCAAACGCGTAGCGGCCCTTCGAGCTCCACAGGGAGGGGGCATAGTGACCACAGACTCCGACATTGTAGAGCTCTTTCGGGATTTCTATACCCGCCTATATCAATCTGAATGTGAGTTCTCGTCAGAGACATTCGAGCGATTGCTTTCTGGCATTCAGCGGCCGACCCTCTCTGAAGATGATAGGGATGCGATGGATGAACCCTTCTCTACTTCAGAGATCCAATCTGCCCTAAAACGAACAGCCTCGGGCCGTGCCGCAGGGCCCGATGGTCTCCCGACCGAATTCTACAGAACGTTCAGTGCAGATTTAGTTCCCTATTTAAAACTCTATTTTACTGCCCTTGCGGTAGATACATCCTCTTTGGGATCCTTTTCTGCAGCTAATGTGGTAGTATTTGAGAAAGAAGGCAGAGACCCGCTACTAACCGCCAACTACCGTCCAATCTCCCTACTTAATGCCGATTATAAGATCTTCGCAACGATCTTGGCCACCCGGCTATCTGACAGGATGGCCACCCTAATTCACCCCGATCAATGCGGTTTTATACCCGGCAGATCAACTGCTGACAATGCTCGGACCTTGTGCCATGTGCTATCCAGTGCTGCCAATCTAGATCATCCATGGGTGGGTCTTTCCCTGGATGCCGAAAAAGCCTTTGACCGCCTAGAATGGCCCTTCTTATTTGCAGTTCTCCGATGGTATGGCTTTGGGGAGGGCTTCCTCCGATATCTCCAAGTCATGTATACTCAACCCGCCGCCAGTATTTGTGTAAATGCCATCAAGTCTCAGCCATTTAATCTCCAAAGAGGCACGCGTCAAGGTTGCCCCCTGTCACCAATGCTCTTTGATCTTGCTCTTGAACCCCTAGCCCTCCTTATTAGACAGTCCGCACGTATTTGAGGTGTCCCCTTCAGTCATAGGGAGATTAAACTCTCTGCATATGCAGATGACCTTATGCTTTTCGTATCCCTCGACTCGGTTCCAGCTGTCTTGGATCTGATTGACGGATACTCACAATTATCGGGCTATAAAATTAACTGGACCAAATCTGTAGCATTCCCACTGAACCGCTGGGTACATGAGGCTGACATGCAGGCCTTTCCCTTCCTTTGGCAATCCCGCATGGTGAAGTATCTCGGGGTCCATTACTGTTCTCCTTTAGAAGACACTATCAGTGCCAAATGGAACACCACTCAGGGCAATAGCTGTTGGACATGCCATGCGGCCATTGGTTCATTACCTCATGTTATGTATGAATGTCCCGCACTACAGTATTACTGGCGTCGGGTCTGGGGTCGTATCCAGTCTATTTTGCACTTTCAAGAGCCCCTTTCTTGGAGGATAGTGGGACTTCGCTCAGCTGCGGGGATCCCCTCTCTTCCAAAAACGGCTTACTTCCTTTTGGACTTTATGCTAGGCATCGCTATTTCCCTAATTACGAAATACTGGAAAAATAGCTCCCATCTGAGCCCCAATGAATGGTGGAATCATGTCTGTCTCTACAGTAAATATGAACAAATACCTCGTATGTTTGCTTCTTCCGTTCAGACTCCTCATCATCTGTCTAAATGGAAGATGCTCAATGACTATGTTCACACTGCTAAATGCTCTCATCTGACTGTTTAAATTTGTATAAATCTCTGTCCCATGATCATTCTGTATCGTAGATACTCTTTTGTTTGTTTTGATGTACAATCACTGTTGTTTGGATGCGCTCACATGCTGATATTATCGGCTTAGAGAAGAAGCATGGGGTTGGGGGGTAATAGGGTTTGCTTTTCCTTATTGTATACTTGTTTTGTCTCCTTTGGTGTGTTGTTTCTTTTGTTTGTTGCAAAATGAAAATAAAAGTATAAAAAAAAAGAAAGAAAAGAAGACACTATCAGTTTTAATGCCAAAGAGGTAGTCTCCAAAGTCCGTGAGCTCACGAATCGTTGGTCTCCCTTATCTCTTACATGGTGGGGCCGCTTAGAAACTGTGAAAATGATGATAGTCCCCAAAGTGAACTACATTTTAGAAATGCTGCCATGCTTACTCCCGCTACATACTTATAAAGATATTGAGGGCCTTCTCGTCCGTTATCTCTGGCAGGGCAAGCCACCAAGGATAGCTAAACAAAAACTGCAGTCTGTAAAGGAAAGAGGGGGTACCAGATTTCCTGATTTTCTTAGATATCATCAAGCCTTCCTACTTAAGCAAGGTGCCCGATGGCTAGATGCCTCAACAGACAGCAGACCAGTTTGGCTTGACATAGAAGAGGAGCTTAGTAGCCCAATTCCGTTGACCCATCTCCCCGGTATGTCCTATCAAGTAGACACCCGCCATCCACCAATGATTGTTGATACTCTTGCGGCCTTTAACACTCTCATTCTATCACTGGGCCCGAACGTATGTCCTCAGGACGGACTCCCGCTATGGAATAACCCCAGAATTCAAGTCCTAAATAGAACGATAGCATGGAAACCCTGGTACTCAAGAGGGATCTGGACACCCCAACAGCTTTTCTCTGCAGCTCGTTGGAAAACCTTTTCTGATTTACAAAAGGAATTTGCGTTACCAGCGAAACACTACTTTCAATTGATGCAGCTTCAACACTGCCTCAAAAGTGCTCGAATCATGCCGCCCTCTGCCCCTACTGAGGACGGGCTATTAGAGATAGTTCACTCTATTAGTAGTACACATGGGGTAGCCTCTAACTTTTATAAAATAATATGTCAGGGTACAGACACGGCCACTTTTAGAGCCCAACAAGCCTGGGAGCGCGAACTGCAAACCACTTTAACCCCTGTGCAATGGAGCGTTTTCTGGAGCAAAGTAGTGCGGGTTTCCCGGTCTGCCTCTGTTACCCAAACTCTCTTCTTTTTTGCACACAGATGCTTTTATACCCCAGAAAAAATAGCCAAATGGAACACAAATGCCAGGGACCAGTGTTGGTCTTGCCATACTGCTGTGGGAACCTTCGCTCATGTTATTTATGAATGTCCTCAACTACAGGTTTATTGGGGGCGGGTCTGGGGTTGTATTCAATTTATCTTACACCTTCACGAACCTCTCTCTTGGAAGATCGTGGGACTCCGTTCTGTGGCGGAGGTCCCCTCTCTTCCTAAGAAGGGTCGCTTTCTCCTTGATTTCATGCTGGGTATAGCCATATGCTTAATCACGAGGAATTGGAAGGATAGCTCTCGACTTACTGTCAATGAATGGTGGAACCTCGTCTGCCTATATAGTAAATATGAGCAGATACCTCGGAGAGCTATTCCCCATGCCCAACCTCACTCTCGCTTGTCTAAATGGCAGATGCTTAATGATTATGTACAATCTGCTCATTGCTCCAACATGCCTGTATAATGTGCACTCATCATGTTTCAGATCACCGTTAGGTTTTGTAACACAATAATGTAAGTACACGCCCGCTTCGGGAATGATTAGTTTTCTAGAGAAGAAGCAGGGGGGAGGGGGGTGGGAGGGGTTTACTTTGGTGTATGTATTACACTTCATGTATCTGTCTTTTAGCTGTATGTCTTCCTTTTCCTTTGTTGTTATAAAACGAAAATAAAGAATTAAAAAAAAAAGAATATAACAGATGGAAGAGATGATGGTGGAAGTGATAGAGTTTAATAGATGGGTGGGGATGGATCAGAGGAGTAGGTGTCAATTTGGAGGAGGAAAGAAGATTTGCAGTTTCCTCCTCAGTGATTTCAGAAAAGGAAGAAATGGTGACAGAAGGATTTGGGATTGAAGAGGGGGAGGGGGAGGTGAACCTGTAGAGAATTGAAGGCTAATCTGTTGGACTTTATTATGGAAATAGTCAGCCAAGGTCTGAGAAGAAAATGAAGGAGGGCTAGGGGGAGGAAGGACCTTGAGGAGAGAGTTAAGCATAGCAAAGAGACGGTGAGACTCAGAGGCAATAGAGTTAGTCAGATGGATATAGTACTCTTGATTGGTGAGTGCTATGGCTGACTGAAAAGAGGTTAACATGAATTTGAAATGTAGGTAGTCAGCTTGGGTACATGATTCAAGCCAAAGGTTGCACAGGAATGTAGGTAGTGGGTTGTCAAAAACAGCCAAGGTTGACGTATGGAATGGAAGAAGCAAGTGCATCCAGAGCAGAAGGGAGTATAGTGTTATAGGAAGATACTGCCTCATCAACAAACTCAGATGACATAATGGAGGAAAGAGGTGATAAGACGGCAGTGGAAAGAGCTGAACGGTCAATAGTGTGAAGATTCCTAAACATGTTGGTGGGTGGAGATCAGGCGAGACCAGGATGGGGGGTGGCTAAGTCTGAAGGTTAGAAGGTGATGGTCAGATAAGGGAAAAACTGAAGTTGAGAAGTATAAGGATGAGCAGTTGGAGAAGAAGATGAGGTCAAGGCAGTGGCCAAGCATGTGAATAGGAGCAGTAGAGCACAACTGGAGTTTGAATGAGGAGGTTAGAGAAAGGAGCTTTAAGGCATAAGGGTCAGAAAGGTCATTAACATGAATGTTAATCTTCCCAAGAATAAGGGAAGGGTAAGATGCATGCAGAAAAGAGGAGAGCCAGGAGTCAAAGTCTGTGAGAAAGGTAAGAGGTGGACTTGTTGGGGGGTGAATAAATGACAGCTACCTGGAGAGGTAGTGGAGTAAATAGGTGGATGGTATTGGCTTCATAGGAAGCAAAGGAATTAGACAGAGGTAGGAGGGGATTAAATTCACAGGACTGAGAGACTAGAAATTCAACACTGCCACTATGGCCAATATGCTGAGGTGTATGGGAAAATAGGTAGCCTCCATGACAGAGGGCATAAACTGAAGCAGAGTCTTTAGAGAAAAGCCAAGTTTCAGTAAGAGCCAGGAAATGCAGAGTATTAGAGATAAAGAGGGTCTGAATGGAGTGGAGGAGTAGCCTAATGATTAGGGACACCGGCTTGGGAATTAAACAACTAGGGTTTGATTCCTACTAGCATACTTTGGGCAGGTCACTTAATCCTCCATTGCCTCAGGAAACACCCAAGTTATCAATGTCCCTGTTTAATGTGCAATGTAAGTGGTTTTGACTAAATGAAAAAGCAGTATAAAAAACTCATAGAAGAATGAAGGCAAGTTCATTGGAGACACAATGTGCATTCCACAAGGTTCATGAAAAAGGAAGAGAAGAGGGAGAAAGGAAAGGTATATGAACCAGATTTGAGAGCTTACATATTGATCAGCCATAGGAGAGCAAAAAAGGTCTATGGGGGCTAGGGTTGGGATTGATATCTCTAGATGAGAGGGGAGAGAGGAGGAGGTATGACAGAAGCAAGAATGAGGTCCCTTCAGTGAGAGTGGAGATGGCTGAACGGAAGGAAGAAAATGGTGAAGCTCAAGGGCAGATGATAATGTAGAAGAAAATAGGGCAGGGGAGGTGAGGGCAGTAAGGCTTGGGCAATGAGAAGTAGAGCCATGGAATTTTTGGAATAAGGGGAAAAGATTAGGGAGAGTTAACATTAGAAACAGAAAGTGAAATGGAGCCATAAGAGATGGAGAAGAGAAGAGAAGGCAAATCAGAGGAGAACAAGTAGAGATGGAGGAAAGAGGTTCTGGTGCACCTGAGTGTGTCAATGAGTAGAGGAAGGCTATGAAAAAATGTTAAGCCACGGACAGGTAATAAAGTAAAGAAAGGAGGCACAGCACTGCAGAGAGCAGGAGCATCATAAAGGGCAGACAGAAGATAGAACACACACTGAAAATATAGAAAAGAAAGAACAATATATAAATAAATAACAAGCTAAATTCTAAACAGACACAGGAAGATGCCTAAAAAAGCATAAAAGTTAGCAGAGGCTTGCCATGAGGGTGCTCTTCAAAGCAGGACCCTCCAAACTATAAGGTTGGCTAGGCAGATTTCCTCTTCCTCCGTCAGTGTTCCATGTCCATTCCTCTTGACACAGGAAATACTATTGTTCACTTAGGATATAGCAGTAACTAAGGTCCCCTGAATTAAATTCCAAATACAATAATGGAAATTTGAAAAAAACTTTAAGTGAGAGCTCAAGGTTCATTGACAGTAATAGGCTGGTAGTTTCTCTACACCTTGCCAGGTTCATTTTCTCAGGTTGACTGGAACTGCATGCCAATGTGAGTGATAGAACACCCAAAGAGGCATATAAAAACAAATCTAAGCACCCACAAAGATGCAAAGGAGAGTGGAGTATGAGGAGTGGCCCAGAAAAAGCCAAAGCACACTGGTCACAGAACCATACATCAAGAAGGGTGGCTGAACCAGCCACTCAACAGAGGAGGGGCAAAGGGCAGCAGCAAGGTAAGCCATGAGAGCAGTGCTAACAGAGAGATGCAGTCATTAGCGGAAGAGAGAGAGGCAAGGAGAAAGGAGATCTTTTTATATTTTGGTTTCTTTTTTTTTTTTTTTTTGCCTTATTGACCTAAATGAACCCACTGGAAATGTGTTAGCAGGCCACAGAGTGACTATGCAGGCAGAAGTAGGATTTGGAATCACTGCAAAACAGCTGTAGTTCGGATCTCAAGATTAGTATTGGCAACAAAGTAGTAAGCCGTGACAGAAATGGTACAGTAGGACAATGAGATTGGCACCAACAGGGAGACTTTTTTTGTTTTATTTTCTTTCAGGTTTTTGTTTGGTTTTGCTTTTTTTTAATCTCTGTGTTTTTTTTTCTTTTACATTTTGGCATGGCGGGGAGGGCTGAAAGATAGACACTGAAAATGGTCACCATCCTAGAGAGACTGCAGTGAAAACTGTCAAAGTAAAGCTAGACACTGAAGGCAGACAGTATGGGCAAATATTCCTCAGTATTGCTCTATACTCACATCAATACAAGAGGAAATGAAACAAGAGGAGGTTAGTTTTCAGAAATGCTAGCTTTTCCACCATCTCTGGTGCTCAGAACGATGGAGAGCCATATCCACTACTAAGGAGAATATGCATTCACTGAGCCCACTGATTGGAAGGCAGGACAGAAGATGTTGTGCAACCTTGCCAGGTCTGACCAGACTGTCAAGGTGAGCCCAGTATGCCAAGGGATCTGTGTGCATGTCCTCACACAGCACAGAAGTGTAAGGCTAAACTTCTCCATGAGCTTGTTGGGCAGTCTGGGCCCATGGATGTCTTCCTTCAGCCCGGTGGTGGAGCCAAAGCTTCGGGCAGCCTGTTGGCAGAGATAGGGGTGGAAGATAGATCCCCGCCTAGCCTTGGGCCGGATGTCTCACTGAGCTCCAGCTTCCTCCTGTACAGCCAGCAGATGTGATTGATCGTGCCGCAGCAAGTGGAGTTTTGGTGGCTCATGTATTTGTTCAGTCCTCACAAGCTAAGCAGCCCCGCTACCTTGGAAGGATTTCCCGGGGGATGGTGGTTTCTGCAACTTTTGGAATTGAGGGGCTTTGGAGTGACACATTCTTCTGAGAATGTTTTGAGTCCTCCTGCTGTGAGCCAAGGTATGTCGGATTTGCAAGCAGTGGTGTCTTCAATGAAGGTTGTTTTACCATGACCCGAAGTTTTTTCTTTAGAGACAATGTGGGAAAGCCATGAATAAATTGGAACAGTCCCTATCGGGTCAGTTGCAGGCTATTGCTAGCCAGTTGAATTCTGTTGCCCAACAATTAGGGGTGAATGATACTCTCTTGGTGGACCTGCCAGTGAAAGTTTCCTCTCTTGGGCAGGGGATGGATCAAGTCCAGGACTCAGTGCAAGCTGCAATGCGGGATACGGAGTTGCTGGAGAATATGTCCAGGAGCAGGAATCTGGGAGTTTTAAACTTTCCTAAAGTTCCTTCAATATCACTGTTGGTATTGTTCAAGAAGTTCTTAACTAATGTATTAGAAATCTCAGTGGATGGCATTCTGCCAATATCTCGTGCCTTCTATTTACCTTCAGCAAAGTTCAAGGTGTCTGGTGGTTCGGGTCAGGATTTGTCATCTACCCTGGCCCGTCCTGAGGATAGCCTGAACATGGCAGGATATTTAGAAAGGTCTGTGTCTGACCTTGGAGTGGCCACCACTTTCCTGGTCACACTAGCGTTAGATGTTGACCAGTATTGGCGTCTCAAAATGTATTTTCATTCATCAGTAAAAGAGTTTATGGGTTTTACCATTAGATTCTTTCCTGATGTATCTAAGGCAACACAGAAAAGGAGGAAGCAGTTCATGCGCCTTAAACCTGGGGTGCTTCAGTTGGGAGGGTTATTTTTTCTTTGCTTTCCATGTAAGTGTCTGGTCAAGTTGGCTGGGAATAGTTATGTTTTCTTTGAACCCCAACAGTTGTCTTCCATTATTTCCTCTAAAAATGTTGGTACCCAAATCTGTGGTTTAGACCACTCTGTAGCGAGCCCTGCTATGTAGCGTGCAGGTTTTTTTTTTCTATGTAGCTCTTCTATCCACTTGCATAATCTGCTTATTATTCTTGATTGTTTATATTATCCTTTGTATTATGTATCCTTCTTCCTTTAATTGGGGCTTGGGGGAGTACACCATGTTTTTTCGTTTCCTTTGTATGTATAATTTGGATTTGTCTTAGTTACTTTGGTGGCTCTCTTTTCTGGACAAGATTGATTCTTGTATTTTTTTTTTTTTTAATTTAAATAAAAAATGAAAACAAGGTAATAGGGACAGGAAAGCTTAGTCTTCTTTGGGATCAGCAGAATTCAGATACAACTCCTCACGATTGCTATAGTATGTTAAAAGCAGCCTCAAAGAGAAACGTCTTAAGTGATTTTTTAAAGCTTTTATAATTATGTTCTGTATGGATAAAAGCAGGCAGGCTGTTTCAGAGAGGGGGAGGGGCTGCTGCAAAGAAGGTCACCTTTCTAGTATGGTCATACTTGACTATAGTCATGGGTGAGAACTGTAATCTGAACTCATTAGAGGAACATAGAGTTCTTACAGGAGTGTATAAAGTGACCAATATTCCGGGACTGCTTTGTTTGCGGATTTATGTGAGTGTTTTAAACAATATCCATGAATTGATGGGCAACCAGTGTGTTTTTAAAAAAAATACAAAGTTGTGAAAAATTGCAAGAGGACCTTGAAAAATTGGAGTACTGGTCATCGAAATAACAGATGAAATGTAATGTGGACAAGTGCTAAGTTATGCACCTAGGAAAGAACAGCCCAAACTATGCTAACATGATGCAAGATACCACCTTAGAAACCACCACCCAGGAAAAAGATTTAGGGGACATCATGGATAATACTTTGAAAACCTCCAAACAGTGTGCAGAGGCGGCCAAGAAAGCAAATAGAATGCTAGGAATCATAAGGAAAGGAATGGAGAATAAAACAAAGGATATTATAATGAATGCCTCTGTATCATTCCATGGTGTAACTGCACCTTGAATATTGTGTGCAATTCTGGTCACCATATCTTAAAAAGGATATAACTGAATTAGAAAAGATAGAAAGAAGAGAGACAAAAATGGTAAAGGGAATGGAAGGATACCCCTTGAGGAGAGGCTTAAAAGGTTGGGGCTCTTCAACTTGGAAAAAATATGGCTGAGGGGGGATATGATGTAACTCATTTAAGACTAATAAGAGAAAATATTTTTTTACTCAATGCATAGTCAAACTCTGGAATTCATTACTGGAGGATGTAGTAAAGGCTGTTAGTGAACCTGGGTTTAAACAAGGTTTGGACAAGTTCCCAGAGGAAAGATCCATAAATCATTAAGAGGACCCTGGAAATCCACTGCTTGTCTTGGGACAAGCATTGTGGAACCTGTGTACCTTTTTGGGAGCCTATCAAGTTCTTGTGACCTGGATTGGCCACTGTTGGAAACCGGATACTGAGCTTGATAGACCTTGGTCTGACTCAGTATGGCATTTCTTATGTTTTTATATTACCATTGTGATGCCAAAACTTTAATACCCACTGCCTCTAAATGAACTAAAAGAAACTCCAGATCTAAAGCAAAGGTCTTCAAACTTTTGACATGTCTTCCCTTCATTCCTCATCTAGCATACTCAATCTGCCCTAACTTTCAGTTTGCTCCCATTTTATTTACTCATCTCTCTCACCTCTGGTCTTGCAGTCCTAGAGTGGGGTACACCTACACACATGCCTTCCCTGCTTCTGCAGCTTCAGTAGCTGAAATAGCTCATATACATTCCCAATACTGCATTCCTGGAGCAGGGAGACATTATATTCTCAAAGCTTTACCTAAACAAAAGCAGGGAGTATCCCTCCGCTGGATCTTTTGCGAAATTACCAGTAGAGGAAAGGCAGAGGAGGACTTGAGCAGCAGGAAATTAAGCTGGGAGTGATATAAAAAAAAGACTACTAAAACTTAGGCTGGGCGGCTCAATGTGTTACTCAAAGTCTACTGACTAAAATCCCTGAGTTGCTATATACAAGATGACTTTTGTGGCTCAGTTTCATTCTTTTTTTTTTTTTTTTTTGCAAATTGAGGATGAAGGGCCTTTCGGACAACTTGTTTGTTTAGACCCATTTGAGTTCCTGGACTTGTTTTGGACTGAGGGGTGCAAGAACAGGAATAGAACCTTCTGCTGAAAGGTGTATTGGCAGCACTCATGAAATTACTTGTTTTATGTTTAATGGAGTGACTGTTACAAATGGGGGGTGGGGGAAGTATGACACATTTGAATGTTAAATGGAAGAAAGGGGTAATTGAGTTCTGAGGGGCTTTTTTGGAGGTGGCCCTTAAAGAATGTGGGTTGGTGGGGAACCTTTTGGGAGGGGAGGGAGAGAATGAGAGAGGTTGGGAGGGGACATGTGTGAATGTTAGCGATTGAAGATGTGTTTGTATGAAAAAAATGTTGCAATGATCAACTAGGATCTGCATTAGGCTTGGTAAATGTCTTTGATATTAGATTCAGACATGCTTTCACAGACGTTTTGGCACAAAAACATGGAAAAGAAAAATATCTATAACAGGAATCAATAGATTCACAAGGCAAGGCATTTTACATAGAACAGCAGACCAGAAAAACTTTGGCCAATCAGGTAATAGAGGAAATTCATCAGAAATTTAGCAATGATCGCTAGAGTCGGCCTCCCCAGTGATATGATGGTAGGCCATCGGTAATATGTTTGCCTTGTAGCTTGACGGTCCCTAGTTCTAGACCAGCCTCTACATGTGAGAAAAAAGAGCAGCAGAGCCTGTCATAACCTTTCAACTATATTTTTAGTTTGGGCAGCAGACACAGATTATGTTTATGTTTATGCAATTTCTTGATATACTGCCCAGGCTGAAGGGCATCAGAGCTGTTTACAATCACTACAAGTAGTTGCCTCTTTACTTAATGAACTTGCCCTGAAAAGAAAAGTTATTAAAATGAAATGAAACAAAACACAAATTTATTAAAACATAACAAAATAAAACATAAAAATCCTGCAAACAAAACAGGAAACAAAATGAAATGAAATGTTTTGCTTGCACACCCTAAGATTTAACACTCCCAAACTTAACTGAAGATGTCAGGGAGGGACTCAATAGAACCATTAGGGAAAGGGAACTTCAGATGGCCATTTGCACTTTAAATGAAATTCTAGGCAGGGTACTACAGAACACACATAAAAATTAAAAAAAAAGACATACAATACATATCAATCCCTTTTTCCTTAAATATTTACAGCATTTTATTTTTCCAATATGGGAATGAAAGCTCAATTTCTGTTATCCAATTCCTTAGAATAGTCTTCTTAACCACTAAGAGTGCAAAGAGAATACAATTAGATTTGGTTCTAGGAACTTTTCCTGCTTTTAAAAAGTCCTCATCCTTGAACATTACCAAACTATGGGGCATTTTTAATAAAGTGTACAAACGAGTAGCAGGGCGATCAGTGTGCATTAAATCTGCCAAAGCATAGAAGCAAAGGGGAGGAATGCAATCCACACTAACAATATGGAGACATACGGGGCATGCCTTCATTTTTAAGCATGAGTCAAGCATCACCCCTGTGCTTATTTTCAGTGGACTCAAGCATTGCAGGCTATAGAAAAAATATTGGAGCTTCGAGAGGACTGAAATTAGAGAGGAATTTTTACTAAGAGTCTTACCATAAACACATCATCAGCACCAAACAAATGCATCCAAATGCTTTACTCCCCATTCTTCCCTGCTCAAGTGGTACCATAAGGATAATTTATTACATTTTGAGGCAAGCTTCAAAACTAATTGGTTCAATTCTCTTCTTGGCAACCTGCAACCATATTTCCTGTGCAAAGCCTCATAATAATGCTGTATATCTGTAAGTAAGCCAGCAATTATGCATTTGGAAAATCCCATTCTCCCTTAAGTTGGTTGAAAGAGGGAAATTCCCACGTCCAAACTTCAGAACTAAAAATTCTAAAAATTCGAAGTGGCAGATTATAACGTTATAATTGCATCATTTTTTGATCGTAAATGTTCGTAAGGAAGTTCCCTCTCTCATCTTCATCATGAATTAAATTGCTGGTTGAATGAAGTCCCAAGTGGCACGGATACACTAGACTCTTTCATGCCAAAGATCACATTTATTTATTTGGTTGTATTTATATACCGCTTTTCACAAAGGTCAAAGCGGTTTACAAGGAACTTGATTTTACAAATAATGTTTGCATTGAACCAGGTAAATTTGTACAATAAAAATGAATAGAGTGGTTAACTTAAATTAACTACGTACAAGTTGATAAACTATTTACATGTGTTTGTAAAATCTTGTCCTTCATATAGATCCAGGAATGTACAGCCACCACCTGAGCATCTTCCTGGTCTCCGTCAGGCAGGGCAGCCGTTGCGACAATGGATGTCTTTGGTGTGCCCATCTGTGTAGCAGTGCTTTCTGCAAGGGACTCATGTGGACTCTTGCCCATGGTACGAGTTCAAGGATTGCTGCCATGGTTCTAAGTAGCTGCAGATAATGCCACACTGTCGGCTCCATCATCTGTAGAAACTAAAGTACCAGCTGCACAGCCCCTGTGCCCATTGTCCTGAAAAAAAAAATGCCTTTTCCTTTTTGGTGTTGAAGCATGTCCCCAGGTATTCAAGCTCCTGGGATGGCACCAAGAGACATTTTGACTTGTTGATCACCCAACCGAGACTTTGTAGCACCTCAACCACTTTTGATGTTGCTTGCTTGCTTTCTCTCCTTGACTTTGCTTGACTGAGCCAGTCGTCAAGGTAAGGATGCACCAGGACCCCCTCGTGGCGCAGCACCGCTGCCACCACCACCATGATTTATTTATTTATTTATAAAAGTCCTCAAGTCCTTCACCAACTTTTTCAACTCCTCTCCAAACAGAAGTTTCCCCTTGAACAGAAGTTTATAAGCCGGGCCTTGGAGGAGCTATCCGCTGTCCAATTCTGCAGCCAGAGATAGCAGCGAGCTGCCACCATTGAGGCCATACTCTTGGACAGACCTCTAATGAGATCATAGAACACGTCTGCGAGGTATGCAGCCCCAGATTCCAGCTTAACTGCTGATCCCACGGAACTGTGATTCACCTCCCCTGGCTCCAGAACCCCCTGGGCCCACCTTAGGCAGGCTCTGACCACCCAAGCCCCACACACTGAGGCTTGCAATTAGAGCACATTGAAATCAAATGCTTGCTTCAGCAAGGTGTCCAATTTCCTATCTTGAACATCCTTAAATGCTGTACTGCCCTCTACTGGGATTGTGGTCTTCTTTGTAATGGCAGAGACCGCCACATCCAACTTTGGTGAATGGAGCTTGTCCTGTTCCTGCTCTGACAGCAAGTAAAGCCAAAGTCATGGTCTTTACCCCCCGGAGCCCAGCCTCAGGCAGATCCCATTCATCCTGGATCATCTGCTTGACCACTCTATGTACTGGAGGATTCTGCATCTTCCGAATCACTAGGAGGATTGGGTCCTCCAATGCCTCTTGGGGACCTGCCGGCATATTAAAGGTCTTCAATGACTCCATAATGAGCGCCGCCAATTCCTCGTGCCAGAAGACTTGGACTATTCGGGACTCTTCTTCCTGTGGAATCTCACCTTCCTCTAGCCCCTCCTCCACATCCAACTCCTTTTCTGGATCCACCACTTCTAGCTCCTCCGAGAGCAGTGACTGTTCCCCCCCTTTCCCCCTCTAGAGACTGCCACTTGGCCAGCTCCACCTCCACATCCTGTTCCTGCACAGTAGTCAGCCACTTTCTGCCCTGTGGTGCAAATTTGCCCTTCATTCCCCGCTGTCACATACAGAATGCCTTATGCATAAGGAAGATGAACTCAGGCTAAAAGCCTCCATCATGACACTCTCCTCCTAGGGCCTGAGATGTGGTGGGTCTGGGAGGGGCCTGTTTCTGAACCAAATGGTTCCAGCCATGGCAGCGATGGGGCACCCAAACCCCCGAGCTCTTCCTCCGCTGAGCTCTGTCCTTCCATTGCTGCATTTCATTTTGAACTCTCAACATTGTGGGTACTCAAATTTCTTCTCTTACAAAGAAACTGATGTTCTAATTATGTAAATTATATTCCCTGCATTCAGTGATTGATAGGATTTAGTAACCACCTTTATGGAGAGAGTTGCCTAATATGGTGTACAGTGTAAGTTGAAATAAACAACTTTCATCATATTAACAACATAACAATAGTAATATGACTGAACATCAGCATAATACACTTTTAAAACATTAAGATAAACTTGGACATAGGCAAATTAAATCTTAATAATAGCAGTAATATGATACAGTGTCAGTAATGTAGACATTAAAACATCACAATAGGAGGCAATGAGCCGGTGAAGATGGGTTCTGATCAATTCCGGGTATTTCACTCTCAAAACTGCAGCAAAGCTGCAATAAATCCCTAAAAGGTCTGAAATACCTAGAGAGCGGAGACTGAGTCCCCTGCCGAACCAGAAGTGTCGGAAGAGCTTGCAGCAGTCTGTCTGTGAATGACATTTAAGGCAGTAAGAAAGGAGAGGGGTTGAGTTCTGTAGAGCAAGATGGCGGAGAATGCGCCAGCAAGCCACAGACAGACACCATGCAGACAATGGTCGAAGAAGTCTCAGAAGCAGTTATGAAAGCATTGGAAGAGAGGTTCTGTATTCTCTCGGAGCAGCTAATCCAGGTGGGGCAGGCAGTTGCAGACTTCACAAGTCACATAGATCGGGCAGAGCAAAGAGTCTCAGATCTCGAAGACAGCCAGAAATCTCAGACCGTTATGATAAAATCCTTAGAAGACTTGGTATATCAACAGCGGGAAAAACTGGATGATTTAAAAAATCAAGGAAGACAGAAAAATCAGAGATTTGTGGGTATAGAAGAATCAGTAGCAGATAATGAACTGAGGAGCTTTTTGGAAGCATGGATGCTGATGCATTTAACTATTGACAGTCATCTAGTCCTCATTAAAATAGAGCATATACGCTGCTTGGGAGTTCGGCGCGGGATATACCAGCGACCCACAGTGGTGATTGCGTGATTCCACAAATTCAGGAAAAAGGAGGATATACTTCAAGCCGCCCAGACCCACAGACTGGCACAGGGGGGTGGTCGAGGAAGCTCCTAATATTTCAGGATTATTCTATTTTGGTGAGTCAGAAAAGGCGGGCTTTCTCGACGATATGTGGACAACTTGTGCAGTGGGGAATACAGTTCTCTCTGCTATACTCAGCGCGGCTGTGGATAGAGCACCAGGGACAGACCAGGTACTTGGAGACGCTGGGAGAAGCTGCATCCTTCTTAGAAAATCTGAAGCCTTGAGACATGGAGACCAGTGGAGGGCTCGGATGGGACAATATTTTGAAAGTACCTCGAAGGCCAACCTTGTAGTAAGTCCAGGACACTCGGACAACCTCTGCTGATGAATTGATGACAATGACGAGTTCTGGGCAGCAGAGGTAGACTCACCTTGAGTGACAAAGATAAGTATGTGCAATGGAAAGCTTTAGATACTTGTCTTTTTGGCAGAAGAATTGAAAGATCCCTCATAGAGTCAATTAAGACTTTCGTACTGTTTGCATCTCTGAATGCTTAGGGGGACCCAATGCATGATATAATTTGTTTTACTAATACATTAGGTATAAGGGGACGGTCAGCACCCTACCCTCACTGTAGAAGAGTAGATTTATGAGCATGCTACAATATGAAGATGTATGATTTGGTAAGTGGGGTGAGGGTACGGGGTTAGGGGAAGGGGATGGAGACAATCTTCTTACCCAGCTTTGGGCCTGTTTGACCTGACAAGCATATGACCAACTGAGTTTGATCTTGGTTATATTTGGATTTCTTGAGGTTCCTTCCCCTAGTATGGAGCTGCATTGTCAAAGAAATAAGCCAGGAATATATTAACCCTGGTGTGAGTTATGGGCACAAGGGATTTAAGGGCAAGTTACTGAAAGGAAGGAGAAAGGAGAAAAGAAAGGTGGGGGGTGAGGTAGAGACCATGGAAGGCTAAGGAAGGGATAGCCTGGTGAGGTTGATTGTTAGGCGAGACAGCAGGAGGAGGATTTAAGGAAGCTGGTCAAAAGGGGGCAGAAGAAGAAAGGGAAGGCAGGGATAAGAATGGTAAGGGGAGGGGCTAGACTTTAGAATGGCAGCAGTTGTTAAAGTTAATAAAATGTTGAGAGGACACTTAGGCCATACATCTTCACTGAAAAGGAGGTACAAGAAAGACCTTGATGCTACCGTGACCTCGAGAAGGTAGACTCCAAGGGAGGGTCGATGGAGATAAGGAAGGAGGAGGGGGAGGAGGAGGGGAAAAGGGACAACAGCAACAAGTTGCTGACTGTAGGTTAGGGGGGAGGGAATAGGTGCTGTGTAGAAGGGGCTCAAAAATATAACATTGGTGCAATTGGACAAGCCGGGTGGTAGGCCCTGGGCTGGGGAGGCTGGCACCATGGGAACAATGACGGTATGGAAATAGAACATAATAAAATGTTATTAAATGCAGGATAAAGGATTAAAGGTTATAACATGTAATGCTTGTGGTATCGGATCCCCTATTAAACGCCATAAGTTGCTAAGATGCTTGTGGGACTGCCATAAAGACATCGCACTCTTACAGGACACTCATCAATCGGCTGAGGAGCACACCAAACTATGTAGATGGTGGGTGGGTGAGGTTTATGGAGCACCCATGCAGGGCAGGAAAGGAGGAGTTGCTATACTAATTAAGAAAGGTATGGGTTTCAAAGTTGTCACTACAACAGTGGACTCAGATAGCAGATATGTGTTCACACATGGAGAGATTTCAGGCTTAGTATAAGGCCCCAACACATATAATGCTTTCTTTTATCAGATCTGACTAGATGTGTTGTCAATAGTGGAAGCAGTCAATTAATTTTGAGGGGAGACTTTAACTGTGTCCTTGACACTAATATAGATCAATCCGCGGGAGGTGGGGCACAGGACAGGAGGGTGAGCAGGCATCTCCATGGTCTCTGTGAAGGATATGATCTGCTTGATATATGGCAAGTACTACATCCATGCAAGCAAGACTATACCCACCTATCACGAGCGCACGACACCTGGTCCAGAATAGATTACTTTTTTATGTCCTCTGGGCTTTTTGGTTGAGTCCGATGTGTAGATATAGGGCCCATCATTATTTTGGATCATGCAATGTTGACATTAACTCTGGATTTGGGAACTCACAGGAGGAGGCCATTGTGGTGTTTCCCTCTTCAGGCAATGAGAGACACCCACTTCCCAGCATTTCTCCGAGCTAAATGGGAGAAATATTTGCATTTTAATGCATAGCATATGGATAATCTGATTTTGTTCTGCGAAATGGGGAAGGCGGTACTCTGAGAAGACATAATTGGATATGTGTAGGCCAAGCACAAAAAGCTGGACAACCAAGTGCTACAATTAGAGAAGACCCTAAGACAAGCTAGAAAATGCTTTATAGCTAAGCCAAATGCAGAAATCTAGATGGTGATGTTGGCTATACAGCAGGATCTAAATTCTTTACTTCATCCTAGAGCCCAGAAGTCGATATTCTTTTATCAGTACCATCTTTACCACTTCAGCAATAAAGCAGGTAAGCTTATGTCATCTCAAGGTCAAGGAAGGCCCGTAATGTGTGGGAGCGCTACGAGATACTGCTGGACGCTTACAGTCCACACCAGAAGTTGAGCGAGTTTTTCGCAAATTCTACCAAAGGCTATATCAAGCTAATCACAAACAACAATTGGTCCATACCAGAGTGAACAAAACACTGACAAGATCAATAAGATAACACAGGTACACTACCAAAAAACTGCCTCCAGTTTTGCAACTGATTCCTATAGATTTTGGGGTGCTGAATCCAGGAAAAATAGCCAAAATGTTCCATCACGTCACGTTTTCTTGCAAAATTAGATTTCTTACCCATATAAGGAATGTTCACATAATTTCTTTTTAGCCGACTGCAGTTTATTTTCTTGGCCCAAAATAGAGGTTGTAATGGTTAACTAACTAGAAACACTCCCTCATGATATTTTAGAGTGTTTTGTATTCATTTTATACATTAACAGGAAAATTGGGAGGCGGGGGCTAAATCCAGTACTCGCGCTGGCGCATGTTCTTTCCTGTTCAACTCGCCTCGTTCGCTCGCTCAAACACGGTGGTTGCGACATGAACGTTCCTGTCAAATTTCAGTTTCTTGCAAGTTCATTATTACCTTTTGTTTGCTCAGTCGTAATCCAGCTTTATTCCGAAGTGGTTTACTACAGTTGTAGTTTGCAGTGCTGTGTATTTGTGATGGCTCATAGAGCCAGAGGTTGCGTCAACTCTCCGGACAGTTTTTGTTTTATTTGTGGGGAATATACCGTGAAAAAGCGGCAGAGGAACATTTCTGCATTTATTAAAAAAGTATATTTCGCCTATTTCGGTTTGAAGTTAGGCGATCAAGACAAACCGTGGGCTCCTCACAAAGTGTGCAAGACATGTGAGGAAGATCTACGCTTATGGATGAAAGGTAAAAAACAAGCATTTCGTTTCGGAATACCTATGATGTGGCGTGAACAAAGAGACCACAGCAGTGACTGCTATTTTTGCTCTTGCATTGTGAAAGGATACAACTTAAAAAATAAGAACGTAATAAGTTACCCCAACCTTCCCTCAGCAATTAGGCCTATGCCTCATAGCAACGAAGTACCTGTGCCTGAACCACCAAAATCTTTGGATCATATTTGTGTGGACGGTTCTGATCATGATGAGACTCATCAGATGGCTTTTCCTGATGAGTCCAGTACTTCCGAGTTTGGAACTGAACCAGATCCGAAACCTGAACTTTTCTCTCAAGCTGAATTGAATGATTTAGTCCGGGATTTAGGACTCCCAAAAGATGCTGCCCAACTGCTAGGTTCTCGGCTTAAACAGAAAAATCTATTGTCACCAGGAACAACTTTTTATTGGTACCGCAACCGCGAGACACAATTTTTGAAGTATTTCAGCAAAGAGGAAGATTTGGTATTTTGCAACGATATATACGGAGTGATGGAAAAGTTTAAACTCAAGTATGATCCTGCTGAATGGCGGCTGTTCATTGATTCGTCAAAAGACAGCATAAAAGGTGTTCTTCTTCATTATGGCAACACATTCGCTTCAGTTCCTATTGCTCACTCTATTATTCTCCAAGAAAAATATGAGAATTTGGCCTGATTCTTCAGAAGATTCGTTATGATGAGCATAAGTGGATGATTTGTGGAGACTTTAAAATTCTATCCATGCTATTAGGGCAGCAATCCGGTTTCACCAAATATCCCTGCTTCCTTTGCTTGTGGGGATAGCCGGGCCCGCGACCTACACTGGGGGAAAAAAGACTGGCCAATTTGGGAGTATTTGAGACCCGGTGAGAAAAATGTTCTTCATGAGAGCTTGGTACCTCGTGATAAAATTCTATTACCACCTCTCCACATTAAGTTGGGTCTCATTAAGCAATTCATCAAGTCCCTTCCAAAAGATGGTGAGTGCTTTCGGTACCTTTGCTCAAAGTTCCCCCGACTTTCTGAAGCAAAGCTAAAGGAGAAGGAGTGTTTGTTGGCCCTGATATAAGGAAACTCATTTCAGATGGAGCATTCGCTGAAACGATGTCTGAGAAGGAAAAAGAAGCCTGGGATTCCTTCAAGGATGTTGTTCTCAAATTCTTGGGGAACAGGCGGGATGAGAACTATAAGGATATTGTTGCCAGGATGCTCAATGCCTTCAAAGAACAAGGCTGTAACATGAGCCTGAAAGTCTATTTCTTGCACTCCCATGTAAACTACTTTCCCGAAAACTTGGGGGCGTACAGTGAAGAACAAGGTGAAAGGTTTCACCAGGACATCAAGGACGCAGAGAGAAGGTACCAAGGAAGATGGAACACCACTATGATGGCTGATTTCTGCTGGTTGCTGCTGCGGGAAACCCCAGATGAAAAATACGCCAAGCAGCGCACCAAGAGAAGCATTCGGGGGAAGAAGAAACGGGCCCACCAGGAGATTGATTGACCCAAGAATGACTTTAAAATCTAAACTGTGTTGACAAATATCGTGTTTTTACTAAACTTTGAAATAAAAATTTGCTAGTTATTACCACAGTGTCGGATCTCATTTATTAGAATTTTATTTTCACACCATCGGGTGTTTGTCTTCATGTATTGCAATGGTGCGGTTTGCGTTTTCTATTCTTACATACATACCTGTACAACATTTTTTGCACATTGCTTTGCTTTGTGTCTAACCTCGCTCTTATATGCTCAATGTTTGTGCACATGTATGTTGCTGTTTTAAGTGCAGACAATTTTGCTACCATCACAGTGTGTTTTGTTGACATTACTCTATTCTTATGTGCTGCCTTGTTACAATTTTCTTTATTCTTATTTGAATAACTACTAAACAATTAGTATAAAGAATTCATCCAAGAAACTTTTATCTCGATCGCACTCAATCTGAAACGTTCACCTCAAACTGCTAACCCAATGTAGCAAAAAATCTGTATGTGATGGAGAAAATTGGTTACCAGATTTGGATTCAGCGCACCAAAAAACGTAAAAATCAATCGAAACATTAGAGGCAGTTTAAAAAAAATTTTTTTTAGTGTACCTGTGTAATCATTCCACTAGATTAACAAAACTTCATATCAGGTACTCAACAAAACATTTACACAAGATTTTAAAAGCAGGAAGGAAGAAACAAAAAGCCTCAGAACACAAGGTAATAAATCCAGCTCTAATACAGCTTCAAGCCAAAAAAGCCAAGCTTCCACTCATCACAGGCTCTCTATACCTCCTTCCAATCCTTAAAAACTTTCCTCAATAATAACATTCCATTTTATAACAGTTAGTGCACAAAAGGAACAATGCTGTTAATACTGTTAGGGAAACACCCCCCACACACAAATTGAGCAGTGCTAGCAGGGAAACACACCCCACACACTATAATTAAGCAATGCTAATTGGGAAGCACACCCGATGCTACATAAAGGCAGCCTTAAGCGTTTCGCTGTTCATAAGAACATAATAACATAATAGCATAAGATATGCCATACTGGGTCAGACCAAGGTCCATCAAGCCCAGTATCCTGTTTCCAACAGTGGCCAATCTAGGTCATACGTACCTAGCAGTTCAAAAGCTTCGTCAGGGAAAGTCCCTCCAAACTGTGCACAAGTCACTGCAAAAAAAGAGGAAAACTAAAGTAAAAAAACCTCTAAACAACGTACCCTCACGAGAACAAAGAACTCTTCTTAACACCCCATAATCCAGAAAAAACACACATAGTTATCTTAACCAGCAACATGTTCCACGGCATCCATCACACCAACCAAACAGAGCAGCAGAAAAAACACTGCACGTGTGATTAAAAAGGAAAGAAAATCTTGTGTAAATGTTTTGTTGAGTACCTGATATGAGGTTTTGTTAATCTAGTGGAGTGATTATCTTATTGATCTGGTCAATATCAAGCTGATACGCCACAAGGGGACAATGGAGTGGGCTACCTGCTTAAAGCTGGATTACCGAAATTAACCGAAGAGCAGATAAAAAACTTGAATGCCCCCATCATGCCACAAGATGCTCAACATAGTGTCAAAGGATTAAGGAATGGCAGGACGCCTGGCCCAGATGGATTTAGGGGGGAATTTTATAGACTCCATCAGGACAAGACATATCCCCTAGCGGACTACTATAAGGAAGGGATACTTCCCATATAAGTCTAATAAAGTGCTTATAGCGGTTATAGCTAAAACGGGAAGGGACCCAACTATGGCGGGTTCTTATCGGCCAATATCATTACTTAATGTTGACATCAAGCTATTTGCCAAGATCATGGCGGACCCCTCATCCAATTTAGATGTATTTTGGTGTCCATGCCTATGAGTAGCAGAGAGCACACCCATCCCTTCTAATTAGCTTTGATGCTGAAAAAGCGTTTGATAGGGTCAGCTGGCCTTTCATGTATGTTATTAGAAGCGATAGGGATTAATGGTTTCTTCTTAGAGGTGATCTGTTTACTGTACGCTGATCCCTGTGGAGTGGTACTGGTCAATGGCAGCAGTACTCAGACATTCCCATTAAGATGGGGTACACGGCCCACTCTCACCTTGCTTTTTGTGTTTACCCTAGAATCTTTGTTATGCAGAATTCGTATGAATCCAGGTATAACAGGGATTAAAATGGGTCAGAATGAGGAGTTTAGGGTCGCTGCATTTGCAGACAATATATTGATTCACCTGGTGGACCTGGTGCGTGGATTTCTGGTCCTGTTGCACTTGTTTGAAGAATATGGCCACTACTCAGGATTAAAACGTAATCTTTGATAAGTCAGAGACCCCTCCTCCGAACCGAACCATTTGTGAAGACTAGTCTGGGCCCTTCCCGCTAAAATGGGCGGATAGACAATTTAATAAATTCAGTTGACAGCAGATCTTTCTGAGCTCTACACAGCCAATATTGTGGTGTTATTGGAGGACCGCAGGAAGAAAGTACAGTGATGGAGAGATCTTCCATTATCACTGGAGGGCCATTTAAAATGGTACTGTAACCTAAGTGGCTTTATTCCCTGCAAACAATACCAATACTAATTAAAAGTCGGGACTTACAAATCCTGGGGCAGCAGCTAAAAAACTTACTGTGGAGGGGCCGACGACCTAGGATTAAACTGACGATTTTGCAGTGCCCATGGGGACGGGTGGGGGGGGGGAATGGAGGTCCTATATCTGGCCCAATATAATATGGCTTGCCTATTAAGGCATGGCTGTGGGACAAATCAGACCCCACACCTTTGACCTTGGAACAGAGTTTGGCTTCTCTGCACCAGCTGTGCTACATTTTACATGCAACCACAGCACACTATTCACCAGAGATGTGGAGGAATGTACTCTTCCTTCCGGTATGGCAAGCCTGGCAATGTTTTACAAAATTGCTAGGACAGACATCCTCTATCTCACCATATCTGCCAATCTGGGGCAATGAATATTTCCGGCCTGGAATAGATACAGCTAGATATGCGGAATGGGATCAGAAAGGCATAGTTAATATAGAACAACTCCTTTAGGATGAAAGGAAGATACTTACATTTGAGGACATGCAGAAACAATATATATTACGGGGGAAAGATTTATTTCCATACTTGCAGGTGCATCATTATCTTCGCACAGCGCAATAGCAGTTCTACGGGGCAACGTTTGCTCTAAGATAGAAGAATTGTTATTAGGAGGAGATCAGAGGGTGACGGTCTTGCGTCTTCATAGGACTATTCTGGAAATATTGCCAGAAGTGGTGGAAACAAAGCTGGTAGCACAATGGAACCAAGACTTGCAGGTAAGGATTGGTGAGCAGGAGTTGACGGCAGCGATGGAGGAGGTGCTGACCCTCACTACCCAAGTAGAGTTGAGAGATTTGCAGTATAGATTGATACGCAGCTCATATTTCACTCCTAGGGGAACCTGACGGGCTAGAATAGCAAGTTCAGATGCCTGTCCTAGGTGTGAGGAGGCAGCGGCGACCCTGGGCAATATGTTTTGGCATTGCCCAGTGGTACAGAACTATTGGGTCCGGGTGACACAGTACATGAGGGGATTATTCTCTATGGTGATGCAGCTGCTAGCCAAGTCTATTGTCTTAGATATTTGGTCCAAGCGACAATTGCCAGACAGTAAACCTTGAACCTGGATCCGATTGGCACTATTAATTGCCCGGAAAGTCTTACTCCAAGCTTGGCTGGCCCCTGGAGGCCCAGTCTACTGGCAGTGGCGTGATAGTCTGTATTGCATTCTCTTAATGGAGTATGAAAGGGCATGGGGTAATGCCCTGAGATGGGGTTGTTTCTTGGAGTTCTGGGGTCCGTATCGAGAGGTCTTGACCCCAGAGACTCAAAGTAGAGTGCTTAATCACTGTGGAAGATGTAATAAGATTTATAGATTGTACATGAGGATCTGCACAACACAAAGGGAGAGGAGGGGGAGAAAATTAGAATCATAACTGTTTCGGGATCCTGGGATAAGGGGGGAGGGGAAGATAGGGAGACAGGGATAACTATAATGGTAAAACAAAAGTGAGTAATGGATCTGCTATACACATTAAGATATTTGATGGGTATAAGTGTGTCCACCTGCCAGAAAAGCTTTAATGATACTGGTGATAAAACAAAACAAGCAGATCACTCTATACTGGGAGGAGGAGAGAGGAAGTGGGGGACAGGTAAGGATAAAAATGTAAGAATGTGCAAGAAGGTAAGGCTGCATTGTCTGCATAGTTTCCATGATGTATCAAAGTGCCAATATATTGGAAATGTTAATGTTTTTGTTTTTGTTAATAAAAAAGATTTAAACATAAAACATCACAGTAACACATTCATGTAACAGAAGTATGATGCATATCAACAGAAGGCCAATGAAATATCATAGTAAGTATCATGGTAGAATATTTTTATCACATAGATATAATGTTCATAATAGCACACAGTACAATGAAACACAAGTTATATGTTGTTGTTAAGTGCCATCGAGTCAGTGTCGACTCATGGCGACCCTATGGATAGCTATCCCAAATTGTGTTCAGTCTTCAGTCAGACGGCTCATTGTTGACAGACTGGTACCCATAGCTGCTGTTATTGTATTGATCTATCACATTGCTGGCCTTCTTCTTTTGCGTTGACCTTCTATCTTGCCAAACATGATGTCTTTCTCTAATGATCTCTCTCTCTTTTCATGATGTATCCAAAGTATGAAAGTTGAAGTCTTGTCATCTGAGCTTCTAAAGAAAGCTTAGGTTTGATCTTCTCTAGTACTGGCTGGTTTGTTTTTTGGGCAATCCATACTATATGCAGTATTTGCCACCAGCACCATAATTCAAAGGCATCAATTTTCTTCCTATCTATCTTCTCCACTGTCCAACTTTCACATCCATATGATGTTATTGAAAATACTATGGCTTGAACAAGTCAAATCTTTGTATGGAGAGAGACATCTCTGCTCTTGAGAATCTTGTCTAGGTCTTTCATAGCCATTCTGCCAAGAGCAATGCGTCGTCTGATTTCTTGACTGCTTGTTGCTTCTTTCTTGATAGTTGATCCAAGTAGATTAAAGTTGTCCATGATTTAAATTTCTTCTCCATCAATGATGAACTTGTTGATTTTGCCAGTTTTCATGATCTTTGTCTTCTTTACATTAAGGTGCAGGCCCATTTTGAGTCTATGTTCTTTGATCGTGAGAAGCAAATGTTTCAGATCATCTTCACTGTCAGCCAGTAATTTGGTATCATCAGCATAGCGAAGGTTGTTGATGAGTCTTCCACCAATCTTCACACCTCTGTTGTCTTCATACAGTCCTGCTTCTCTGATGATTTGTTCTGCATATAAATTAAACAGGTAGGGGGAAAATATGCAGCCTTGACTTACACCTTTGCTTATTTTAAACCATTGTTACTATTACCCCTGTTTTCCAAGTTTTTCTTCCTGTTACATGTAAAAACAGATATATGTATCTTATCTTATCTGATGTTTTGTAGTTCTATGTAAACCGCGCTGATGATGAATAGTGCGGTATATAAAAATGTTAAATAAATAAATAAATAAATTCTGTTTCTCCTTGTTCCGTTATAACTGTTGCTTCTTGATCAATGTACAGATTGTGCAAGAGAACAATCAGGTGTTCTGGTATACCCATGCTTCTTAATGTGGCCCAGAGTTTCTCATGGTTTACACAGTCAAAAGCCTTGCTATAGTCGATAAAGCACACATAGATATCCTTTTGGTATTCTTTAGTCTTTTCAAGGATCCATCTCACATCCGTGATGATGTCTCTCATTCCTCACCCTTTCCTGAACCCTGCTTGCACATCAGGTAGTTCTCATTCCAGGTATAGTTATAGTCTCTGCTGAATAATCTTCAGTAGAATCTTGCTGGCATGTGGGACCAGAATGATTGTGTGCTAATTTCCACAGTCAGTTGGATCACCTTTCTTTAGTATTGGTATAAACACAGATCTTTTTGAGTCAGTTGGCCATGATGTTGTCTTCCATATTTCTTGGCAGAGCTTTGCAAATATGGTAACAGCTGCATCAGATTGCTGTAATACTTCTATGGGAATGCCATCAATGCCTGGTGCTTTGTTCTTTGATAAGGCTTTCAATGCTGCTTCAACTTCTTCTTTCATCACCAATAGTTCCGGATCATAAGGTACAGGTTGAAATGGCTGCTGGTCCACTTGATCTTTATCATATAAAAACTGTATATTCTTTCCACCTTTTCTTGATATTCTCAGCATCATTCAACATAGAACCTTGAGCATCTTGTAACATTCCAAATATGATTCTAGCACCACTGTAAATAGCCCACCCTGTATATAGCTCAAACAAATCAAGCACCCAACACATCCCTCACACAACTAAGTTTTATCCTCACTGCATGTACAACACACACACTTTACCTGATTGCTTGCTGTGATACCACCTTGATTATTAAGATAAGGCGGTTTAGAAATACTGTTAAATAAATAAATAAATTCCAATTTGAGGGTGGAATTTTTTCTTTAACTCTCGTAGCTTTAGGAAAGCCGATCTTGTTCTTCCTCTGATAGTTTCTCCTTCTATTTCCCTGCATGTGTCATTGTAGTACTTTTCCTTGTCCTGTCTTGCTGCACGTTGGAAATCTCTGTTGAGTTCTGCGATTGTCTTCCTTTCTCCTCGGGCTTTAGCTTCTCTGCATTTCTGGGCAATTCTCAGAGTTTCTTCAGTCATCCATTTTGGCTGTTTTTGCTTTTTCACCTTTTGTAGAGACTTCTTGCTTTCTTCCAACACAACCTTCTTGATGTCATTCATAACTCTTCTGGAGTTCTGTCATTAAAGCAGCAAATTGATTTTGCAGACAGTCTTTAAATTCCAGTGGTATATTCTCAAGGTCATATTTTGCTGCATTCTTGAGTGCTTTGGTCTTTTTCAACTTTAGCTTGAGTTTGCATACTAGTAGTTGATGATCTGTACCACAGTCAGCTCCAGGTTTTGTCTTTGTTGATGTTATAGAGCTTTTCCATCGTTGACATCCACAGATGTAGTCAATTTGATTTCTGTACAATCCATTGGGTGAAGTCTATGTGTGCAGTCGCCGCTTGTGTTGCTGGAAGAAGGTGTTTGAGATGAATAGATCATTGGTCTTTCAGAATTCTATCAGTCTTTCTCCAGCTTAATTTCTGTTGCCAAGTCCATATTTTCCAACCACTTTGCCTTCTTTTTTGTTGCCAACTTTTGCGTTCCAGTCACCCATGACTATCAGGATAACCTATTTGCATGTTCTGTCAATTTCAGCTTGAACTTGCTCATAGAACTCTTCAATTTCATCCTCTTTTGCAGCTCTTGTAGGAGCATAAAATTGAATTATAGTTGTTTTGATAGGCATTCCTTGTAGATGAATAGAGATTAAGCGCTCACTGACTGCATTGATTCCATAACAGTTCTTGCAATTTTCTTCTTTATTATAAATGCAACACCATTTCTTCTTTGTCTTTCATTTCCAGCATAGTAGACCATGTGATCATCTGATGCAAAGTGTCCGATGCCAGTCCATTTCAGTTTGCTGACACACAACAGATCAAGTTGTCACATTCCATTTCATTCTTGACCACCTCCAACTTCCCTTGGTTCATGCTTCTTACGTTCCATGTTCCAATATGTAGAACATCTTTACAGCTTCTGACTCTCATTTCATGCACAGCTACATCAGCAGTCAGACGTCCATAGGGCTTTGATCCAACCACATCATATATGCTAGCTTTACTCTGAAAAGTCTTCAGCTAAGAACATAAGAACATAAAATATGCCATACTGGGTCAGACCAAGGTCCATCAAGCCCAGTATCCTGTTTCCAACAGTGGCCAATCTAGGTCATACGTACCTAGCAGTTTCCCCAAAGGACACAGGTTCCGCAATGCTTGTCCTGGGTCAAGCATTGATATCCTGGGTCCCTTCTTAATAATGGTTTATGGACCTTTCCTCCAGGAACTTGTCCAAACCTTTTTTAAACCCAGCTACACTAACAGCATTTACTACATCCTCCGGTAACAAATTCCAGAGTTTGATTACACGTTGAGTGAAAAAATATTTTCTTTTATTCGTCTTAAATAGTTTACCCTGTAGCTTCATTGCATGTCCCCTAGTCTTTCTATATTCTGATAACGTAAACGATCAATCTACGTTTACCCATTCCACTCCATTCATTAATTTATAGACTTCTATCATATGTCCCCTCAGCTGTCTCTTTTCCAGGTTAAAGAGCCCTAACCTTTTTAGCCTTTCTTCATAGGAGTATCCTTCCATCTCCTTTACCATTTTGGTGGCTCTTCTCTGAACCTTTTCTAATAACTCTATATCCTTTTTAAGGTACGGCGACCAGAATTGCACACAATATTCAAGGTGCGGTCTCACCATGGAACGATATAGAGGCATTATAATATCTTTTGTTTTATTTTCCATTCCTTTCCTTATGATAGCTAGCATTCTATTTGCTCTCTTGGCTGCCGCTGCACAGTGGGCCGAGGGTTTTAACATGTTATCCACAATGACGCCTAAATCCTTTTCCTGGGTGGTGGTTCCTAATGTGGAACCTTGCATTGTGTAAACATAGTTTGGGTTGTTCTTCCCTAGGTGCATAACTTTGCACTTGTCCACATTAAATTTCATTTGCCACTTTGATGCCCAGTCTTCTAATTTGTCAAGATCCTCTTGCAATTTTTCACAATCCTCTTGGGTTTTAACAACTTTAAATAGTTTTGTGTCATCTGCAAATTTGATAACCTCACTCGTTATTCCACTTTCCAGGTCATTTATGAATATGTCAAAAAGCAGTGGACCCAGCACAGATCCCTGGGGTACACCACTATTCACCTTTCTCCATTGGGAAAATTGGCCATTGGCCTCTGCTTTCTATCTTTTAACCAGTTCTTGATCCACAGTAGTACACTGCCTCCTATCCCATGACTCTTTAGTTTTGCCAAAAGTCTCTGATGAGGGACTTTGTCAAAGGCTTTCTGAAAGTCCAGATACACTATTTCAACCAACTCACCTTTGTCCACCTGTTTATTCACACTTTCAAAAAAAGCATAACAGATTAGTAAGACAAGATTTTCCTTGTCTAAAGCCATGTTGGCTGTCTCCCATTAGGCCATGACTATCTACATGCTGAGTAATTTTATTCTTTATGATGGTTTCTACCATTTTTACCGGTATTGATGTGAGGCTCACCGGTCTGTAGTTTCCCGGATCACCCCTGGAACCCTTTTTAAATATTGGTGTTACATTGGTGATCCTCCAAACTTCAGGTATTAGAGATTATTCTAATGATAGTTCACAGATTACTAATAGCAGGTCTGCAATCTCATATTTCAGTTCTATCAACACTCTTGGATGTATACCATCCGGCCCAAGTGATTTGCTACTCTTTAGGTTATCTAATAGTTGTAATACATCTTCCCGATGTATCGATATTTCCTTCAATTCTTCCGCACCTTTAAATACCACTTCAGTCATGGGTAACATCTTTACATCTTCCTCAGTAAAGACCGAAGCAAAGAATTCATTCAGTCTCTCCGCTATCGCCTTGTCGCCTCTAAGTGCCCCTTTAACTCCTCTATCATCTAATGGACCAACTGACTCTCTCACAAGTTTTTTGCTATGAATGTACTTGAAAAAATCTTTATTTCACGTTTTTGCTTCCACAGCAAGCTTCTTCTCAAATTCTCCGTTTGCCTGCTTTATCAATGCCTTGCATTTGACTTGCCAGTGCTTGTGCTGTTTCTAGATTTCGTCGTTTGGCTCTTTTTTCCATTTCCTGAAAGATGCTTTTTTGGCAACAACAGCCTCTCTGACCTCACCTTTAAACCATGCTGGCAGTTTTTTGGACTTCCTTCCACTTTTCTTAAAGCGTGGAATACAGCTGGTCTGGGCTTCCAAGATAGTATTTTTCAGCAACACCCAAGCTTAATGTAAGTCTTTAACCTTTGCAACTGCTCCTTTTAGTTTTTTCTTAACTATTTTCCTCATTTTATCATAGTCTTCCTTTCGAAAGTTAAAAGGTAGTACTGTGGATTTCCTTACTATCCCTCCTCCACTAATTAAATCAAAGACGATCATGCTATGATCACTATTGCCAAGTGGCCCCAACACCCTTATCTCTTGTACTAGATCTGTTGTTCCACTAAGG
This sequence comes from Ichthyophis bannanicus, assembly GCA_033557465.1. Lineage (NCBI taxonomy): Eukaryota > Metazoa > Chordata > Amphibia > Gymnophiona > Ichthyophiidae > Ichthyophis > Ichthyophis bannanicus. The sequence goes on along the minus strand of CM066036.1, from coordinate 17,050,911 downwards.
ACTAGATCTAATATGACTTCCCCTCTGGTCGGTTCATGAACCAGCTGCTCCAAGATGCAGTAATTTATTTCATCTAGGAACTTTATCTCCTTAGCATGTCCTGCCGTGACACTGACCCAGTCGATACCAGGGTAATTGAAATCACCCATTATTATTACTGCGCTGTAACTTTTGTTAGTTTGCTTGATTTCTTTGAGCATTTCATCATCCATTTGTTCATTCTGGCCCGATGGTCGATAGTACACCCCCACTGCCATTGCCTTCCCCTTTTTACATGGAATTTCAATCCATAGAGATTCTACAGCAAATTTTGTTTCCTGCAAAACTTTAATCCTTTCTGACTCAATGCCCTCTCTAACATAGAGCGCAACCCCTCCACCAATTTGATCAGCTTTATCATTACGATATAGTTTGTACCCAGGTATCACAGTGTCCCACTGGTTGTCCTCCTTCCACCATGTCTCTGATATTCCAATCATATCTAACCTCTCATTTAGTGCTATATATTCTAACTCTCCCATCTTATTTTTTAGACTACTAGCATTTGCATACAAGCATTTTAGAGACTGTATTTTATTCATCTTAATTTGGCTATTGGTAGACATGGGTAATTTGGGATCTTTAAGCTCTGTCTGCTCCATACTCGAGGGCATTTTGGCTACTTTATTCTTTTTTGGAACCTCTCTGCTTTTGGTAGTATCCTTCAAGGATACATTCTTCTGAACCATCCACTCTTGGGCGACTGTCAGCTTTCCCCTATTATCTAGTTTAAAAGCTGCTCTATCTCCTTTTTAAAGGTTAATGCCAGCATCCTGGTTCCATCCCAGTTAAGGTGAAGCCCATCCCTTCAGAAGAGCCCCTCCTTTCCCCAGAATGTTCCCCAGTTCCTAACAAATCCAAAACCCTCATCTCTGTACCATTGTCTCATCCACGCATTGAGTCTCCGGAGCTCTGCCTGCCTTTTGGTTCCTGCACGTGGAACAGGAAGCATTTCGGAGAACGCTACCCTTGAAGTTCTGGATTTCAACTTCCTACCTAGAAGCCTAAATTTAGCCTCCAGAACCTCCCTACCACATTTTCCTATGTCATTGGTACCAACATGTACCAAGACAGCAGACTCCTCCCCAGCACTATCTAAGACCTTATCTAGGTGGCGCGTGAGGTCCGCTACCTTCGCACCAGGCAGGCATGTTACCAGGCGATCCTCACGTCCACCAGCCATCTAATGATCGAATCACCAACTATAACGGCTGTCCTAACCCTTCCCTCATGGGCACATGGCCCTGGAGAAACTTCCTCAGTGCGAAAGGGTTTTACATCACCTGGAGGACAGGTCCTAGTTACAGGATCACTTCCTGCCACATCAGGGTGATGCTCTCCTGTCACGTGACCTCTCTCCTCCATGGCAATAGGGATGCTGCCAGACTGGAGGTTGGACTTCAGGACTATATCCCTGTGGGTCTCGTCTATGTACCTCTCTGTCTGTCTTATGTTTTCTAAGTCTGCTACTCTAGCCTCTAGAGAACAGACTCGTTCCCTGAGAGCAAAGAGCTCCTTGCACCTAGCTCTTCCCCAGTAGCTAGTTGAGTACCTTCTGACCTGGGGGTCTCATCTTCCAGCACTATAGTGTAATTTGTTTTGTTGTGACTATCCATTGGGTTTTCATGGCAAGATAAAGAAGTAGGCTGCCGTGCCTTTCCTCCACGCAGTTTAAGTTTATTGTTGTTTCCGTTGTCACAGAAATGTGATCCTCTGCCATCAACACTGTCCCATTAAGCTGCTGCCCAGATGGGTGGTTTGTCTTGGTCTGGCACCTCAGCTGAGACCTGTCCATCTTGGGAGAACCTGCCCATAGTTAAACTACTGATAGCTTAGCCCTCAGCATCACTGATGCACACAAGCCCTCACAGCACGACAAGCTGCAAACAAAGTGAGGGAAAGTTGTATAGCTTTTTTTATGTGCTGTCAAGTCAATGCTGACTCTTGGAAATCCAGCAGCCCCTGAGTTTTCCCCACAAGGTATGACCAGAAGTAGATTGCTAAGTCTTTTCTTCTGAGACAATGAAGGGTAAAGTGACTTGCCCAAGGTCACAATAAGTGCGAGTGGGAATTGAACCCACATTTCATGGAGATCAGACTGTTATGCTAATCACTTGGCTATTCCTTCACTTGATAGGCCATCCTCCATATAGCGTTGACATGATATTCATGATGTCAGCACGTTAAGAAAGGTTTTTCTAAGCAGCACAGTAAAATATTCAAGCACAATACAAAGAAAGGTCATACTGGGGGCGGAGCCTGATGTCCAGCGGGTAGGACGCTTTGCGTTGAAGCTCCCGAGAGGCCTACTTAGAATCCTGACTTAATACCTATACAAATTTACTATTTCGCTCCGAGCTGACCGGGGCACCTCGGGGGGGATGGCGGCCCATAAACCAGCGCGCTTGGACTTCGGGTCTCCTTCTTCTTCTCACGGAAAACGCTCCAAAACAGAGGTGTCCTCCCCGCAGAAGATGGTTCCATTTCGTGAAAACCCCGCAATGCACCTGGAGATTTTGGAGGAAATTCGCGGCGTGAAGGAATTGGTGCAGTCCAATGGAGAAGCGCTTCGAGCCATGCGAGAAGACTTTGGAGTGCTCCAGGACCGACTTGAAGGTCTTTCATTACGGCAGGACAATATGGCGGGGGTCCTCGACTCGCACGAGGTGCGCTTGGGCAAACTGGACAAGGCTGAGCGCCAGATACAGAATCTTCAAAAGGAGTTGGAAGATAGCAATAATCGAGCCCGTCGCAACAATGTGAGGCTCCTCGGAATGCCGGAGGGGGTGGAAGCAGGAGATATAAGAGAATTCTTGCTCAAAACTCTTCCCTCCTTGCTGAAGATCACTTTTCACAGAGAACTGGAAATCGATCGTGCACACCGTGTTCCTGCCCACGTGGCGCTCAACCGCACGACCCCCCGGCCTATTATCTTTAGCTTGCTACGATATCAACAAGTGGAACAAATTTTACATGCTGCCCGAGCGAATCATCATTTGGAATTTGAAGGTCGTAAGGTCTCCTTCTTTCCTGATTTGGCAAAGCCTACCGTTGACCGTCGGAAGAAACTCCTTGCTTTTCGCCCTCGACTTCAACAGCTACAGGCTCGCTTTGGCCTGTTGTATCCAGCGAAGCTCCGAGTGACTCTCCACAACCAGACCAGGACGTTCGAGGATCCTGATCTACTATCAACATTTTTGGACTCCAAAGAAGCAGAGCAGATGCGCTAATCCCAAATCTTGGACTCTTATCTGCCGGCTCTGTCCGCCATTTTGAAGGGTCCGATGCGGTGGTCATAACCAAGCACAGAAATAGCCTGGACTTTCTTTCTTTCTCTGTATGACTTTTGTTTTTTTGGTCTCCTATCCCTTCATGATGTGTGCCTCGGTCAGATTCGGAGCACGCACAGTCCTACAGGTTATGTGTTTTTTCAATTTCGGCCTTCTCTGGGGTTTCTCCCCGCAGACACATGGTCGCCAGTAATTTTGGGGTTTTGCTTCTCCTCTACCGTACTGCGGTTTTCTTTGTTAATGTGGGGCGCTTCATTGTATTATATTAGCTTATTTTTCCTATGTCATGTGTACAGCCAGATACAGTCAGTTTGAGGGACATAGAGAAATTATGTGTGCTATCATGCTCATAATTTTAACTTTTCTGAATGGCCTTATGTAAACTCTTATTATTCATCGTCAAGGCATTAATGGTCCACTCAAAGGAACGTCAATCCTTAGCTATCTTAGCCATGAGCATGTTGATTTGGTGTTTCTTCAGGAAACGCATTTAAACTCTGCTGAAACACTGAAACTCAATGCTAGGCCTCACATGGTAGCTGCCTATTCTCCCACCGTTTCCAAATGGTACGGGATAGCCATTCTGGTTAAGAAGTCTTTGCACGCTACTGTACCTGATGTTAGCGCTGACATGGAGGGTAGATGGGCCCGTGTACACCTTGAGGTTGGAGATAGTGAATTTACGTGTATTTGTATTATGCCCCGAATGTGGACAACCCTGCTTACTATGCAAGTATTGCGCAGTTGGCCTCGGCCTCTGCCAATACTCCATTAATACTTGGTGGCGATTTTCCTCAAGTGTTCCCTCAATCTTTCCTTCTTAAACAAGGTGCTCGTTGGCTGGAAGATCCAGTACCGAGTAGACCTGTGTGGCTAGATATAGAAGCGGGCCTTTGCTAACCGTTTCCTCTTACTTTCTCCTTGGTATGACTCTCCCATCAGACTCCCACTGTCCACCAATGCTTTTAGACACTTTAGGTGCCTTTAATACTCTTATGCAATCTTTCGACTTCCGACTCTGGTCAGTGCAACTTCAGCATCGCATTCGGAGCACTAGAGTACTCCCGCCATCGGCATTCTCTACATAAGGTTGATTGGAGACTTTCCGATCTCTCGGTAGTTCACCGGGTGTAGCATCCAATTTTACTAAACCTTATGTAATGCTATCACTAGAGATACCTCTATAGCGCAGAAAGTATGGGAGAGAGAATTGCATGTGACTTTGACCTCGGAGCAATGGAGCCTTATCTGGAGTAGAGGGACACGGGTTCCCGACCCGCCTCACTCACTCAGACCCTCTTCTTTCTAGCCCACCGGTGTTTTTTACACTCCTCACAGATTAGACAAATGGAACACTACTCAGGGCAATGGTTGCTGGACACGTCCTGCGGCCATTGGTTCATTGCCTCATGTTATGCATGAATATCCCGCACTACAGTATTACTGGCGTCGGGTCTGGGGTCGTATTTAGTCTATCTCGCACTCTCAGGAGTCCCTTTCTTGGAGGATAGTGGGACTTCGCCCAGCTGCGGGGATCCCCTCTCTCCCAAAAATGGCTTATCTCCTTTCGAACTTTATGCTTGGCATTGCTATTTCTCTAATTAAGTAATACTGGAAAATTAGCTCCCATCTGAGCCCCAATGAATGGTGGAATCATGCCTGTCTTTACAGTAAATATGAACAAATACCTCGTCTATTCGCTTCCTCCGTTCAGACTCCTTTTCATTGGTCTCAATGGAAGATGCTCAATGACTATGTACATTTTGCTAAATGCTCTCATCTGACTGTCTAATTTTGTATATATCTCTGTCCCATGATCATGCTGTATTGTAGATACTCTTTTGATCGTTCGATGTATCATCACTGTTAATTGGAAGCGCTCACATGCTGATATAATCGGGTAGAGAAGAAGCATCGGGGTGGGGGGTAATGGGTTTACTTTTCCTTATTGTATACTTGTTTTGTCTCTTTTGGTGTGTTGTTTCTTTTGTTTGTTGCAAAATGAAAATAAAAGTTTCAAAAAAAAAGAAAGGTCATACTAACATAGATATGATACTCACTACTATCAGCACAATATAAGGAAACATCAACTGAGGGCTGGACTAAGGGGGCTAGAGGCTGATAATGGAGGGCAAGGAAAAGGGAATTGGAGGATGATGTTAGGGACAAGGAGAATTGGGCTAAGGCTTATTGTTGAGAGCTTGGGGCTGGGGGAAGAGGGCTGGAGCTGATGCTAGAATGTTGGAAACTGATGCTGGAAATGGGGTTTAGGATAAGGGAGAAGAGCCAGATAATGAAGAGGTTGGAAGAAAACAGCTTATCCTGATGGTGGGAGAAGGGAGAAGAGAACAGATACAGTGATGGTGGGAGAAGTAAATAGCATATGTAGAGAACCCTAGTGAGGGCAAAACATAATTATGTGGCAAAAGACAAGGACAATGGATGCTTTGAAAATGAGAGAAAGAGGCAGGAGGGAAGATACTATAGACTAAGGGTTGCAGAAGAGCAGGGACTCAGACTTAGGCGGAGACTCTAGGATCAGAAGAAGATAGACTCTAGCGTTCACTGGGGAGTGTAATGGGCAGTCAGGACTTGAGTTGGATTGTGAATGAGGACTCAGATTAGTGAGGATGAAAGAGTAGGGACTTAGGGATTTGGAGAGGAAGAGTAGTGACCAAAATTGAGCAGGGGTTAGGAAATGCAATGGAGACTCAGGGGTATGTTTACTAAACCGTCTTAATGTGCGCCTGGCGATAGTGTGCAGGCTGCCATAAAAGGAGTGGGCGTTTCAGTCTTAAAGCAGCAAAACAGGAGTATCGCGCCGCGCGATAATGCGTGCTGCTGCGCACACGATTGTGCGAAGCGCCGCTAAGCGCGTTACCGCGCGGTAGTCTTAAGTAGGTGCACAGACATCCAAACATAGAAACAGAAGTGTAGCACAATGGTTAATACACTGACTGATGATAAAGGGGTCATGAGTTCGATCCCCCAGTATGCATAAGGCTGGCTGAGGTATCAGCTGTGATATGTAAGTATTGTTTAATGAGGTAGTTTATTTATTGCTGCCAGCAAACACACCCTCACGTGCCGTAACCTAAGGTGCCGCATAAGGCACCCTATAAGGCACCCCATAGGGCGCATTATAAAGTGCACTGTCCGCCATGGTACCCTATAATGTCCCCTATAGGGCACCCTATAAGGCGATCCATAGGACGCCTTATAAGGCACCTTATATGGACTGTAACCATAAGGTACCTCAGAAGGCGCTTTATAGGGTGCCCTATAAGGCGCCTTATAGGGCGCCTTCTGAGGCACCTTATGGTTACAGTACCCTGAGGGTGTTTTGCTGGCAGCACTAATGTACATTAAAAAAAGACAATGCTTTGGACAGCCCTATCAAAGGACCCCTACTGTGGGTTTGAACTCATGACCTCTGGCTCCACAAATAGTGAAATAACCAGTGGGCTACAGCTCCATAGCTGCTAGCAAACCCCTGGCTGGCTGCAGAAGGACTGCACGTCACCACACAAACAGTCTGCTGTGGTCACCAGGATAGGGTTAACCCACCCATACCCATGATGCACTGCACATGCAAATCAGCAGTCTACAGATGATCACAAGATGGGGTATGCACCCCCACAGCACCTCGGCCTGGTAGGGGGAACTGACCATGTGTGGTACTGGCACAGAATAGCTACACACCGTCACATTGTGCAGGTACTGCACTCACCCTGAGAGCGAGGTGGGGCGCCCAGCACCAGTGCTAATGTGTGAGATAGGTAGTTGCTGCAGACACACCTTGGATATATCTGTATGTCTCAGTCAGGCTTAGCCCCTATGGACCCCTAGGAGGCTTATGTACCACCACCCTCCTCCTCCAGGGCTGAGGGGGGTAAACAGGTCTCCCACCAACAGATCCACATTTTACCTCCCTGCAATGGCAGCAGTAGAGGGGACCATCAACCCCAGTCCAGCTGGGGAACAGACACCCTACAGGGCAGTCAATGCAGCTCTGTACACATCCATAACACAATAGCAGACAGACATTAGGCCTGCATATGCTAAGCTGCAACCCACCACTATCTGATATTCTCCTGCAGCAAGCCTTCAGCCGCTGCACCCTGCAAGGTGTTCCATCAAGACACATACCAACTGCAGACAGTCTGCTAGCTAGTCCATAGTGCATGTTCCTGGTGGAAATGCATGCACCCAGAACTGAGATGTCAGCATACACACCAAGCAGATAAGTCAGTGACTGGGCCCCAAAAGGAAACCCATAAATATCACATGAGAGAAATACTATATAGCACTATGGGGGAGCCTAGCCATGCCGTGGTCACTGCTCAGTCAGGGTGAGAGTGATCTCCCAGCGGAACATGCTGTGGCCACCCTGTCTGTGCAGGTGGTGGCCGGGCACTACAATGTCCCAGCCAGTGCCCTATGCCCTGTGCAGATGCATCCTGGCTAGGCCACCCTGTCCGGTCAATACCCATGGTACCTTGCTCCTCATTATGCACATTGGCAGGCCAATGCTGGCAGCAGTGCTGGCAGTGTGGGCTGTGGAGGGTGTTTGCAGCCACCACACACTGGATAGACAGACACACACTCCCACACCTATGCCAGCATTGTGCTACTATAGAGGTGTTTAGCAGCCCTGGCCACCACACCAGTCCTGGGCACAGTGCAGGCATGGATATGGTACGCAATACTGTTGGGGGTTACTCCCCAGGGTGGCAAACACTGTCAGAGACCAGACCTGAAGCACACGCCACAGACATCAGAAAGGTTGCTATGATGGAGCTCAATCAGCAAACTGTGCTTAACGTAGGAATTGCTATCTGTCAGTAATCATAGCAAACGTTTGATAGCTGTGTACCATATTCCCAGGTGTAGGGTGGCTTTGCTAAGGTATGCAAGTGCTAGTATTGGGAGATGCACACAGGGCCCAATGTCCTTCCTCTCCAGGAGGCATTGGCTAATGGAGCCTGTGGGTGTGGGTGTGTCTGCCCCTGTTGGCTGCTGCTTTACAGCAGAGGTTCCCAACTCCAGTCCTGGTGTGTCAAACACTGTTCGGGTTTTCATGCTGTCCTTCATGAATATGCATGAGATACATCTGAATACAATGGGGGTGGTGCATAGATATGCAGCACAGGCATCTTTATTAGAGGCAGCATGGAACCTGAATGGTGTTTGGCCCTGCATTTGGGAGACTCTGCTCTAGGTAATGGTTTATGGTGTCGTTGCTCTGTAGGGTAAAATGTAGGTGTTTTGGGCATGTTTACGTCATCTGCAATAAAGGTTCTGTCTGTATTAGCACATTGTAGTAGTGGGTAAAATATGGGGACTGGGTTGGCAGGCACCATAGCTGGGACTTGAATCTGTGACCTTCTGCTTCCTAACACACTGGTTGTGTGCACTGCACCACTGTGTTGCCACAGAGACAGTGCATTCCCTGGTGATACCATGATTGTTTGTCCGGCAGGGCCTGTCTGTTGCAGTGCATGGCACCCACCTACACAGGGCTAGGCCATGGTCTGCTCTGGGCAGCTGCCACTGCCCCCCTCCACCACCAGTACCCCTCTGCCACCATGCTGACATGCCCTTCTGTTGGTGGTGCTGGTGGTGTGCAGTCTCAAGCCATCCAGTGTGCAGGTAGGCGGCTGCCTATGGTGCATGTTCTGGGGTAGGGGTGCCTGCATAGATGTCCACGCTTCCCCCCAACACTGCCTGCCAATGTTCTGTGCCCTTGGAGGCACCTGCTGGGTACTATCCCCTGTGACACTGTGATATAAACTCTCATGCCCATTTTTGGCCCTCATCAGTTGCTGTCTGGCTGCTGTACAGTTTCATAATTCCTAAGTGCCACCTAGGCACCTGCCTAGTCTGCACTGTGCCCCAGCTGCACCACAGCATGTGCCGCCTGCAGCCCTCTGTATCCCCTTTCCCAGCATCTGTCCAGTTGCCCATTCTGACATGCCCGCCCTGCTGTTGTGGAACATGTGCATGCCATAGGAAACCTATCCAATGAAGAGGGAAACCCTGATCAGTGCTATTTCACTGTGGGATCATTTACCTTGTATGGGGATGGAGCGTAGACCCTTCCAAAATTCATATCTTTTTTGGGGGGCTTTCTTGGGAGTGTTTTTTGATGTTTCCCATTACTATCACTATTGTTCAGCTTGGTTATGTTTTTTGTATATTTTGTTGGGGTCCTTTTCAATGTTTATTTGTACTTTTGTTCCGTGCACATGTATCACACATCACTTTTTGTAAGTTTCCCTGGTTTTGCTGTACATTGCTGACGGAAATGGTTTCTTTTCCCTTTAAATCAGCTCTAACGCCAAGGTTTCACTGCGTTAGTTTTGAGCCTCGGATTTCACAGCGTTGGTGTGCAGGGAGCCTCTCCCCTCCCACTCTCCACCCATTGACCCCTTCTCTCCGCCGCTGGGGAGCCTTCCTCAGCCCTCCGGGAGCCTTTCCCCGCCTTCAGCGCTCGTTTGTGCCGCAGCGCGCGTTATCGCACGATATGGTACCTGTGTGCCTTAAAAAGCGCCATCATCGCACGATAAGGTACCTTATCGTGCGATAACATCGCAGAGCGCACGTTGAGACAGTTTAGTAAACATACCCCTAAGTGCCTGGGTGAGAGGTATGAATAGAGTTAGGAGATTGAGTGGATAAAAATGGGGAGAGGAGATAGTTGGAAGGATCTCAAAGCGTTGAGAAGAAGTTGGAAGGCAGTTGAAAGGAACAGAAGACTTCAAAAAGGGTAAAGGAAAAAGGAAGGATACAGGTCTGTGAAAAAGTTGAGAGTGTAAAAATGGGGAAGGCTTGGAATCCTAGATAAGAGGGTAAGATGTAAAAAAGGGATTAGAGGTAGTGAGGAGGTGAGTGACAGGGAAGGAGCTGGGGATGGTGAGGAGATAAGGACCAGTGGAATGTACATGAAGCCGAAGAGAGGATGAATAAAGAGGGTAGATATGGGGGACTAGAAAGTGGATGAATGACAGGGGGGGATAGGAAGCTAGGGAAGGAATTAGATAGAGGTGGGGAAGAGGAGGACTAGAAAAGTAAAACTAAGAAATGGAAAGCTGGCAAGTAAATGAAAGTGGAAAATGAGAAATGAAATCTAGCTATAGTTAGATAAAAAAGCAGATGGAAGAAGTGAGAAAAAAATATGAAAGAAATATCACTGCCAAAGATAGATGTAGGGGGGAAAGAAGGGAAGACAGAGAGGATGAAGAAAATGGAAATTAGTCAATTTCTTTGTAGATTTTTTGTAAAATTAAGAGGCAATAATTTTGTTTTTTTGGATCCCCCCCCCCCAAAAAAAAATAGAATTACAGGATTCCAGGGTTTCAGAGCAGGCTGTACCATCAGGGATATAGGGTTCACCTTTCTCCTAAATGTTTTGGTTTCGTTAGTAGGTTGTACTCTCTCAGTGTTCCTGAATTTTGCTTTAACTTTTTATCCTTATCAGAGGATAGTTTTGGCCAGGGGCATAGCCACGAGTAGGCCTGGGTGGGTCATGGCCCTTCAACAGAGTTGCCAAGTTACCCGGTTCCAGGAGTGAGATTTTAAGCCAGTCTTGGAATTCTGACAATCTCATTCTGATGCATTATGGGACCTGCAGTACTGATTTCAATGGGTAAAATCAGAGACTACAAATACTATACAGCATTGTAGTGCAAATTGGAAACCAGAAGTTTAAAAGTCTGATCTCCCTCATGGGGGTTATCGGGAACGTACCCGTGTGGTCTTATATACCTAGGATGCAATACAAGAGCTATAAAAAAAAACAACTCAGCGAACATGCCGCTTGGATCAATACATCAACGGTCTCCACTTTGGTTGTAGCACATTATCTTCAAAATAAGCATTAGTTTCATGATTCAAGATGGTGAGTTATTGACCATGTTCCTGATTACCTCCATGAGGGATATTGGACTTTTAAACTTCAGAGATCGGAACAGTGCTGGATCTTTAAAAAACTACAAATTTTTTTCTCCATTAGGTTTACACTTGGAGCAGAAATGGCAGATCCTCTTTGGATTAAACCTATCACACTTGGCCATTACCTTTTGATGGTGGCCTGCCAGTGATGAATATGTAAATTCAAGTTTTGCACCCCTTTGATAACGTCAGAAACCCTTAATATAAAATTAGAGCAGGGTTAGATATGTTGCACAAGCTCATTTGGCTTTCTCAGAGTAAGAGTCCTCAAGAAACCTGAAACAGGGCTGAATGGAGCTCAAAACGTGATGCACGTCATTTGTAGACTCTTAGCAATTCACTCTGTTGATGCTTCATAAGATAAGTAGATTTCATGCAGGAGAGTAGAGGTTCCCTCTCCTGACAGTTTATTCAACACAAATTAATTTGGTCAATTTTAAACATCTGCTCACTATTTTGGGTTGTCCTTGTTGGAATAATCTTGTCCTGGAAATGTCCCAATTTTCATACTATTTGCTTTTTTAATTGGTCTTAATTTATTTGATCCTTTTATGACGAGAGGCTAAAAAGGTTAGGGCTCTTCGACCTGGAAAAGAGACGGCTGAGGGGAAATATGATAGAGGTCTATAAATTAATGAATGGAGTGAAACGGGTAAACGTAGATCGATTGTTTACATCATCAAAATATAAAAAGACTAGGGGACATGCAATGAAGCTAAAGGGTAACCTATTTAAGACTAATAAGAGAAAATATTTTTTCACTCAACATGTAATCAAACTCTGGAATTTGTTACCGGAGGATGTAGTAAATGTTGTTAGTGTAGTTGGGTTTAAAAAAGGTTTGGACAAATTCCTGGAGGAATGGTCCATAAACCATTAATAAAAGGGACCCAGAATATCACTGCTTGACCCAATACAAGCACGGAGGAACCTGTGTCTTTTGGGGAAACTGCTAGGTACTTATGACCTTGATTGCCACTGTTGGAAACAGGATACTGGGCTTGACGGACCTTGGTCTGACCAAGTATGGCATATCTTATGTTCTTATGAGAGCATATATAGTCCAAAGCCATGTCACTGGCCACTTTTTTAAAGAGATATTGGACATTAAGGGGTTGTTAGCGAGAGGAGGAAGGGCAAAATTGGTATTGTCAGACAATGAAGAAGCTGATGAGGATAAAGTGGAATTGTTTAACACCCAGAAATAGGAACAGAAGTGATGATTTTCAGAAGACTGTGTTCATGAGGAACTAGTTAAACTAAAAGTAGACAAATTGATGGGACCGGATGGGATAAATCTGAAGGAACTGGGGAATGTTCTAGCAGCTCCACTCACTGACCTTTTCAATGCCTCTTTGGAATCGGGAGTGGTGCCAGAGGACTGGTGAGAGGCATATGTGGCTCCTTTACACAAAAGTGGAAATAAGGATGTGGTTGAAAACTACAGACCGGTTAGTTTAATCTCAGTGGTGGGTAAACTATTAGAAATGCTGCTGAAAGAGAAAATAGTGAGATTTCTGGAGTCCAATTGATTACTGGATCCGAGGCAGCATGGATTCACCAGAGAGAGGTTTTGTCAGACAAATCTGATTGATTTCTTTGACTAGGTGACCAGGGAGTTGGACCAAGGGAGAGCCCTAGATGTGGTGTACTTAGATTTCAGTAAAGTCTTTGACACCGTTCTGCACAGAAGACTTATAAACAAACTAATCACCCTAGGGATGGACCCTAAGTTATTAATTGGGTTAGAAATTGGTTGAGTGGGAGGCAACAAAGGGTACAGGTAAATGGAGCTCACTCTGAGAAGAAGGAGGTTACCAGTGATGTGCCGTAGGGAACTGTCCTTGGTCCAATTATTTTTAATATCTTTGTTAGTGATATTGTGGAAGGGCTGTTGGGTAAGGTTTGCCTTTTTGCGGATGATACCAAAATCTACAATAAAGTAGGCACCCAGGAGGGAGTAGATAATATGAGGAGGGATCTAGTTAAGCTTGAAGAATGGTCTAGAATTTGGCAGTTGAGATTTAATGCTAAAAAATGCAGGGTCATGCATTTGGGCAAAAATCCAAGGGAGGGATACAATATAGGGTTGAAGTACTTCTGTCCACAAAAGAAGAGCGAACCTGTCTGACAATGTTAAAGTAGCTAAACAGGTAGAAAAGGCAACGGAAAAAGCCAGAAGGATTCTTGGGTGCATAGACAGAGGAATGACCAGCAGAAAAAAGGAGGTGATAGTGCCTCTATATACATTTTTGTTGCAACCTCATTTTATCCCACAGTGCAGGTACAACACCTCATTTGGAGTATTGTGTGCAGTTCTGGAGACTGCACCTTCAAAAGGATATAAACAGGTTGGAGTTGGTGCAGAGGGTGGCCGCTAAAATAGTTAGTGGTTTTCATTATAAAGCATATGAGGACAGACTTAAGGATCTTAATATGTATACTTTAGAGGAAAGGCGGGATAGAGGAAATATTATAGAGACGTTTAAATACCTCTGTGGCATACATGCACAAGAGAAGAGCCTCTTTCAAATGAAAGCAAGCTCTGCCAAGAGGGGACATAAAATGAGGGTGAAAAGGGATAGACTCAGAGTAATATGCGGAAATATTTCTTTATGGAAAGAGTGGTAGATGTGTGGAATAGTCTCCCAGTGGAGGTGGTGGAGATGAGGACAGTATCTGAAATAAAAAATGCATGGGACAAACACAGAGGATCTCTAAATGAAAAAAGGGACTATTGTAGTAGTTGATATGGAAGGACAGACTAGATAGGCCATTTTATTATTTATTTATTTATTTCCAGTCTCTTTTATACCGCGCTATTCAACATCAGCGCGGTTTACAATAAAACATAGAACTGCACATTTCCTTGGGTACTCTGTGTTTACAATGAACAGGGAATTAAAACTTGGATAACATGGGGTAACTATATACAATCTTGCAGCACGGTGTGGTTCACCTCATTGGTCTAGCCGTAGGAGTTTTGTGTTGTATCTGTGGATGGGGCTGCTACGGCAATGTCTATCGTGTAGTACAGGAGGAAGAGGTGGTGCTTCAAGGCTTTCCTAAACTGGAGTAGGTCAGGAATTGCACAGATGTTGGGGGGTAGTGTATTCCAGCATCTGGGCGCGCAGAGTTTGAAGGCCCTACTTGCTGTTGACTGGGTGCATTGGGTTATTGATTTTGGGACTGTAAGTGTATTGAGTGCCACTGATCTTCTGGACCTGTTGGAGGGAGTGGTCTGGATTAATTCAGATAATGATGAGGATGAAAGCCCATTGATGGCTTTGAAAGTTAGCAGTAGGGTTTTGTACTTGAGTCTGCTATGTATCGGAAGCCAGTGGAGGTGCTTCAGTATGGGCGTCACATGGTCCTTCCTGGATGCCCCGTTTAGGACCCTCGCTGCAGTGTTCATTGCAAGTTGCAGCGGATTCAGAGTGGCCTGGGAGAGTCCATGTAAGATCACATTAGCATAATCAAAGTGTGGTATGATCAGTGCCTGGTAAATTGTCCTAAATTCTTCTGGCTCCAGCAAGGCTCGTAGGGGTCTGAGGGATCGTATCTTATGGTACACCGTCCTTACTATATTGCCTATGTGTGCTTTCATGTCCAGTCTCTGGTCTAAGGTGATGCCGAGGTATCTGATTGTGGGTTTGTTCTGGAGTTCTTTTTTTTTATTTTTTTATTTTATTTATTTATAATTTCCAACAGCACAACCAACAACAAAACAAACCATGAAACATAAAAACAGAACAGACCCAACCCGCCCACCCTCCCAGTCTCCAATGGTCATCCACAGCAACAATTTCTACAGAGCAGTAACACCATGCACATGACATGAATACCTATTCTCTGACACATGCTAAATCAAGCTACGAAAACAAGCAACATTCCTCCAGCAATGATCTAGCCCCTGAAAGACACTCCAGCCGACGTGGCATAATCATCTAAGCATTTCCACTTACTCTCCAAGTCCGGTCGGAAGACAGGTCGTCCCTTCCGGCACCTCCGTCCTTGTTGGCAGCCCCATGCCTTTTCATAACTTGCATAAAGAGAGACCAAATTCCACCAATGGTTGCTCTCCAGCTTACTAGCATCTTTCCAGCAAATCAAGATTAGCTTCAGAGCAACGGCAATCAAAAAGTTAAACAAAAAGTGCTTTTCTTTCTGTAGAGGCAGAGTCGGGCACGCCGACCAGAGAAAAAACAAATCCCATGACAGAGGTGCCCGAAAGGAGCGTATCCTCTGTATGAAACCCCATACCTCCCGCCAGAACTTCTGCACACTAGGGCACCCAAACATCATATGCTGCAGAGTGCCTAGGGACGCTGAGCACGTCGAACAATGAGCCTCTACTCCAGGAGCCCAACGAGAGAGTCAACTGGGCGTCAAATACGCCCTGTGAGAGAAAAAATATAATGACTGGGTAATCGCTGCAGCACTAGAGGCTCTATTCACCCTTGACCAAAGGATGGCCCAAGGTTGAGGCGGAATAGTTAAATTTAGCTCAGCCTCCCAACACTTTTTTAGACCAGTTAACGAGGCAGACCACTCATTCCTAAGAGCCGCATATAGCTTTGAGACTGTCCCCTTACCTTCCAAACAGGCAAGCAACAACTGTTGCAAACCCCACTCCTTCGATAAGTTAGTTGCAACAATCTTTGCCTGCGTTAGACAGCTTCACAGCTGGACCCATTGAAACCGACAGCTATCAGGTAGATTAAACTCCCTGACAAGTGTCTCCCAGGGTTTCCAACCCTGGAGGTGGGCGATATGACCCAATGTCCAAATACCCTTATCTTGCCAGCACCTCCAATAAATCATTTTACCCCCAATTTTAAATCTAGGATTATGCCATATAGGGAACTCTCTAGATACGGGATTCTCACCAACCATTACCTCTGCTAGGCCAAGGGAAGCTCTCTGAGTGGCTAGAATAGCAGGAGAAACCAGACAAGTAACAGGAAGCTTCATTACAAGCAACAGCTGGAGAGGGACATGAAAGGCTATCCGCTTCTCCACTTCTAACCAAACCGGGTTGAGCTCATTGGCCTCCATAATACACCAAAGAGCACCCTGTTTCAACAAGAAAACCTGGTGGTAGGCCCGGAAGTCAGGGAAATTAACTCCCCCCAGCTCCCTACTCGCTTTAAGCTTGGTGGTCGCGATTCTGGGGGGTTTCCCTGACCATAAGAATCCTATTAACTGTCGCTCCCAGGCTTTGTATACCCTAGGTGGGAGCTCCAGTGGAAGCATCTCTAAGATATACCGGTAGTTTATCTTTGGAGACAGAACCATCTTGATAGCCTCCATCCTGCCCCACCATGTCAGATATAGGGGGGACCACTTTACCGTAAAGACTCGAAGCAACTCCTCAATCGTCCGGCAGTTAATGGAAATCGTCTCTTCTTCGGAGAAACAATATTTAACTCCCATATATTTAATGGGCTTGATTTCCCACACAAAGGGATGATCCCCAAGAGCGGAAGAGAAAGTCACACTATTCATGGGAAACGCCACCGACTTCCCCCAGTTTATCTTATATCCAGAGATTTCCGAATAGGCACCCATAACTCTGAGAACTTCATCCACCTGATTCGGCTGGACAAAGAGCAACAAATCGTCAGCATAGGCTGACAGTTTTACTTGCAAATCCCCTACTTGGATACCTCGAATCCTCTCAGAGTGTCTAATGGCAATGGCCAAGGGCTCTAAAGCAAGATTAAACAGTATCGGGGAAAGAGGGCAACCTGCCTAGTGCCACGCTGTAGGGCAAAGGGGGTAGACAATGCGCCATTCACTAAGATTCGAGCTTGGGGGTTAGAATACAACACCTTAATCAGACTGATAAACGAGTCTCCAAAGCCAAACCACCGCAACACACGGTACATGAAGGCCCACTCCAACCTATCAAAAGCCTTTTCGGCATCTAAGGAGAGCCCTACCATGGGACAGTCCTGTGAGCGTGTTAGGGCAAAAAGATCAATAAGAAGACGAGCATTATCCGCCGTCGATCTCCCCGGCAGGAATCCACATTGGTCCGGGTGTATTAACCCGGGGACCACCTTCGAGAGCCTCCTGGCTAAAACACTAGCGAAAATCTTGTAGTCAGCGTTTAAGAGAGAGATCGGCCTATAACAGCCCACCTCAAGGGGGTTTCTGCCCTCTTTAGCCAGCACAACTATAGTCGCCTCATTGAAACTCCCTATCTGCGGGGATTGCTCAACGAGCAGTTGAAAAAAACAGGCCATCTGGGGAGCTAGATCATCCTGGAACGCTTGATAAAATTCCGCAGGGAGTCCTTCAGGGCCTGCCGCCTTGCCCTTTTTTGCTGCCCTAAGGGCAGCCAGGACCTCTTCTCCCTCTATTAATAGACCCACTCCCTCAGCCTGTTGGGCACTAATGACAGGGTGAGGCAAGTCACCTAAGAAGTGTTGATAAACGGAGTCATTACATTCTCCCATCGAAGAGTACAAGTCTTGATAAAAAGACCCAAAGCTCTCCCCTATCTCACTGCTCTTCGTGAGCAACCCATGAGTTCCCGAACCTATGGCCGCAATGTTAGACTTTTCCCTAGGGGGGGTGAGCACAGACGCCAACAGCCCGCCAGCTTTATTTTGCTCAACATAATATCTCGTCTCCTGCGCGTGCTGGGCCTTCCGGACTTCCAAACTCAAAAGAGTGTTATACTGATACCTTAACTTCTGCAGGCGTAAGAGCACACAAGGCTCCCAGTGGGCTTTCAAGAGCCTTTCCCCGGCAGAAATTTGCGCTTCGAGCTCAGCCAACACCGCCTTCCTCTGTTTAGACAAACGGATCACATAGCTAGTTATCCGGGCACGGATAGAGGCCTTGAAGGCCTCCCACCAGGCCCAACCTGCGGTCTCCGAAGGGAGATTGTTAGCAAAGTATACTTTAATCTCCATCCGAACAAAATCACAGAAGGACGAGTCTTCCAATAACTCCCTGGGAAAAAACCATACTGCCCTCCGAGAGGCCGCTTGCCCCAAGGTCAAAATCAGGAAGACAGCCGCATGATCTGACACCGTGGTAGCACAGATACCGGCCTCCGTTGTTGACTCCACTAAAGATCTAGATATCAAGAGGAAATCAATGCGCGAATGCGAATTATGCGGAAGGGAGTAAAAAGTATATTCCTTATCTGTAGGGTGCAAAGTTCGCCAAATATCATACAGGCCCAAATCTTGCATCAGGGACAAAAGAATAGAAACTGCCCTGCCAGGCTTGGGGGATCTAAACGGCTGTCGGTCCAGGAATGGGTCCAGAACCAAATTGAAGTCCCCGCCCAGAATCACGGGGAGGGACCTCAATTCATAAGCCTCTTCCGCAACCTTCTGAAAGAAGGAAACATCATCACTATTGGGACCGTAGACATTCAATACGGCCAATTTCTTGCCATTAATATGCAATAGAACCTTCGCCCACCTCCCTTGAGGGTTCGCAGATCCCAACTTAACCTTCGGCTGAAGGGCTTTCCGCACCAATGTTATTACACCATTCTTTCTACCAGCTGCTGCCGCATGGACCGCAACCACATAGCGCCCCTTACCCAGTTTCATTGCCTCTATGGAAGACAAGTGGGTCTCCTGGAGTAGAACTACATCGGCACCCTGCTTAGCACAATACAGTAAGATTTTCTTTCGCTTGATTGGATTATTGATCCCTTTCACGTTCAGTGACAGAATCTTAAGGGACCCCATAAAGCATAACAAGTAAGATTACATCTACACTAGGGCCCCACTTACATAGCACCATCTCCCAGCTCTGTATGTTACCCACAGCAGTTACCATTGGAGACAACTTCCCCCCCAACCAACCCCACCACCCTGGGTGAACCATCGAACCCACAAGAGTGCCCTCTGAAACCCATCTCCCCCCTGCGAGCTCCTCATACACTACCCCCTCCCTTCCTCCAATAATTCAACATCATACAACTCACACCCACCCAGACTGCTAGTCCCAAAGAACTCCACTCCCCCCACCCGACCAACCAGACACCCCAACTCCTGAGCAAACATCCTTCCAGCACTCACACTTACATAGAACCTATTCATTCAACCCCAGTCAAACAATGACAATATAGGCCAAAGCTGCGAACCAGTGTCTGCGACACAGCAGGCCCAGCTCAGTCCTTGCCAGAAAGTCTCCATAAAAGTTCTCAGCGCATTACTGCAGCTTCCTGCTCCTCAATATAAGCCAACAGAGCCTGAGAGTCCTCAAAGGTCCGAGTCTGGTTATGTAACGTAACTCTGAGTCTGGCCAGAGCAAACAGCCCATACCGAGCTTGAAGGTTTTGCAGACACGGTCTTAGTGCTAGCATTTGTTTCCGACGGGCCACTGTAGCCTTATTAAAGTCCGAGAAAAAGGCTGTGTTTAAACCTTCAAACTTCAATGGTGCCAGAGCTCTAGCTGCCGACATGACTTGAAACCACTTGTTGATGCCGCAACAGCTTCATGATGATAGGGCGTGGTCAGGACGAATGGGGGCTTTGATGCGTGGGGACTCTGTGGGCCCTCTCAATCTCAAATGGATGATCGAAAGTTATCCGTAGTAGAGTCCGAATAGTTTTATGCAGAAAGCCCATTATGTCACGTCCTTCTGCCCCCTCAGGTATCCCCACGAGCCTGATGTTATTTCGACGCGCCCTATTATTAAGGTCCTCGAGATTGCGCTCCAGGGCAGAAATGCGCTTAGTGTTAGCAGCCACCTCCTTCAATCGCTCCTCGTGCACCTCCACCCTTATAGAGGGCCCTTCCATCTTTTCAGAGAGTGTACTAAGCTGTACCTTCAAGTCCTTGAGCTCCGCCACATCAGCTTGCACCCCACTCAGAGTTTCTCCATTCGCGGTGACCAGCTCTCGCACAGTCTTTATTTCAGCCAAAAGCTCTTGCAGGCTGTCTAAGCTCTCCTTCGCTCCAGCGGCCTTCTGCGGCAAGGAAGGGTCCGGTTTCAGCCGCTTAGTTCCCCCAGTCACAGGCGAACTAAAATCAAGCCTGGAGGGCTTGCTGGATGACATTGCCACGTTCTTGCATACACTGCAACTCCAAAAGCAGTATTTCTCCGCGGAGGGGCAGGATAATAGTCAGGATTCCGGGGAGAGAAAGGATCAAGTGGCCATCTTGCACCATCGCAGGCTCCGCCCCCCGGTTTGGTCTGCAGTTCTGCTTCATTGACACTTAGAAAGGGTGGTGTGGGGAAGTTTAGGTTCCTTGTAATGAAGAGTACTTCCGTTTTTTTGTGTTGGATCCTGAGTTTTTGAGTTTTGAGCCAGTCGGATACGGCATTAAAGCAATTTGTCAGTGGTGAGAAGTCTGGGTTCTCAGTTGAGAAAGGCATGTATAGCAACACGTCGTCCGCATAAATCAAGCAACTGACATTGAAAGAACGGATCAGATTGCATATAGGCTGCATGTAAACGTTGAACATCAGGGCCGAGAGGGAAGAACCCTGCGGGACACCCTGTTTCTGGTGGAAGGGATCTGATGAGGCTGCCCCGGAACGTACGTGCTGCCATCTGTCTGAGAGATAGGACTTGCACCAGTCCAACGCTTTGTCGGTGATCCCCTTCTCCTTGAGACGTTCCAGCAAAAGTTCATGGCTCACTGAGTCGAATGCTGCTGCGATGTCCAAGAAGATGAGGACGACTCCCTGCCGAATGTTGTCGATTCCTATAATTATGTTGTTGAAGAGTGTGGTGAGGAGTGTTTCAACTCCATGGGCCTCTCTGAAGCCATGTTGGCAAGGGTGCAGTGGTGCAGAGGTTTCAATGTGTTCTTGAATTTGCATCTGGACTTCCTTCTCAATTATTTTTGCTAGCAAAGGTATACTTGATATCGGTCTGTATGAATCTGCCTTCTGGGGGTCAAGCTTGCTGTTTTTTAGTAAGGGTCTTATGGACGTGCGCTTTAGAGATTGTGGGAATGTACCTGTTGCAAAGGATTGGTCCATAATTCTGGCTATAGTGGGGATAAAGTTAGCTCGTAGGTCTTTAATCCAAAATGCGGGGCAGGGGTCAGTTTAAGCGGTGGTCGTGTTGATTGCCACTATGATGTCCTCGATGCGTTGCTTGTGGGGTGTGGAGAAGATGGTGAGAGGTGTTTGATAGCTTGGTTTGAAGGAGATTTCAGGTGCTGGGGCAATGTTGGTCTGGCATAGCTTGGATATTAGGTAGTCTGCAAATTTTTGACGGTGGATCCCGATTGTTTGCTCTGCGGCTGGTTCTTTTGTCAGGTTCTTGACAAGAGTGAACAGGTCATGTGGCTTGTTCAGCGATCTTTTTAGCATGTCCATATGGTATCGCTGCATGTTTGCTGTTATCGCTTCATGGTGCGCTGTTAGGTGGGAGTTATATGCTCTTTGATCATCAGCTGTGTGTGAACGGCGCCAGCATCTCTCCAGCTGCCTTAGGAGGGTGCGAGAGGATTTCAGCTCAGCGGAGTACCAGGGTGCAGATGCTCTCTGCTCTCTGCCATGTGGTCTTTTTCTGCCGTCACGTTTCTATGTTACTTTGAACTGTAAGAGTGCCAATAATGTTGACCACAAATGTATAATATCCTGATATAATATCTCTGGCTTCCAATCACAGGTCAATTTATGTTTATGCTTATGAAGTTTATTGATATACCGCTCCTTTATTACACCAGGGCGGTTTACAAAATATAATACACAATGAGAGGCAGAAGTCAGAGACCAGGAAAAGGAAAGGGAACTCCAATAAATGATAGAACAGCAATAGAACAGGCAGGGAGAAAAGAGAAGAGAATATGGGGAAAGGAAACTGCTGGAATTGTGATGGACATAGAGGCCAAGAAGTGGAGGGAGAAAGATCGTATGCTGTTTGGAAAAGGTAAATCTTGAAATACAAGATCCTGCTAAACATATTCAAAATCACACGGAACATATCATTGACCTACCTAAAGTCAATCATATAGATAGCACCAAACAACAGAACCAGAAGACGATGTACCAAAAACCTTTTAACCTTATCCGCTGAGGGGGTTATTCTGTGCCAGAAATAGCGGGGATGGATGGCCCAACTATTCGTTCCTTCACCTGGCGTCAACTAACCTTTGGGCTGGTTGTACACCCATGTGATCTTAATGTGCCAAGGCCTGCCTGATGGGAAGCATGTCAGCCTCATGGACTGATGTGGCAGCACTGTCGTACACTATACAGAGTTGGTAGATATAAGAGCAGAGGGTCACACGTTTGGGTCCTGGCTATGGATCATACAGTGCATGCTCCTGTAGCTGGATTTTATCCCACAGTGCAGGTACAACACTAACATGTGCAACTCCCAATGAATCAGCCAACAAGGGTACAAACACCCACACAGACAGGCTCCACTATCCTCAGCTGGATGGAGAGTCAGGCTGACAGCACCAGCACCGGCACACTGAGCAGCCATTAACATTAGAGCACACTACTAGTCCCTGCACAATGAATACACTTTAACAATGCCTGAGCTGTTAGGAATGGCAGACAGGAATGCCAACCATCCCCATTTTTGCACAGTGCATTGATATGAGGGTGTGTGTGTGTCTATCCATTGTTTTATGGCTTTCTACTCCTCACTGAGCCTTGCAGTGCCTAAGCTGTTTCCAGTATTAGCCTGCAAATGTGCATGATGAGGACCAAACTGTTGGGGGTATGGGCTGAAACAGGGCAGATTGGCCAGGATGTGTCTGCATCGGGGGTGGATCAATGGCTGGGACGTCATAATGCCCAACTGCCACCTGCAAGGACTGGGTGGCCACAGCATGTCATGCTAGGAGGACACTCCCACTCTGACTGAGCAGTGACCATGGCATGGCTATATATCCACACAGTGCTTTAGTGTTTGCCTTTCCTGTCCTGGAGTCCATCTGCTGGGTACACATGGTTGCTTTGTGCATGTGCACTGATCAGGGAACTGTCTGCAGTTGGTATGTACATGGCTGGTAAACACAGTGGTGGGCAGCAGGTGCAGTTTGCTGTGGGTGAATGTTAGACCTAGGTGGTTGGGATGTGAGACATTCCAGGCCTACTCCCAGTAGCACTGGTAGAGGTAGCCGGAGCCTAATAACAACCCCATGCAAATTCAGCCACCCCACCCTCCTCAGTGACAGACATGGCATGAGCATTGCAACACTGGGTACTGACCAGCACTTTTCTAGGTGTGTCCCTATCAGACATAACTGGCACATGCTGCAGGATACAGAGTGACTAGCATATCACACCACAGACAATAGCTACCACACACTGATGGTGATGGGGATCTATAGCATAAACAGCAGAGACAATTTCTAACACTGCAGGTACTGGGGTCCTGGTGCTGGGCACCCATCCTCACCATCATGGTGACCACAGAAACTGCTCAGTAGCACAGTTTGTAGCTGCTCTGTGCTTGCATCACACACTGTCAGTGCATCTTACTGAGCTGAGGTGATGGATGTGTGCATTCTCCATTTGGGGATCTGCTGTAGACTACTATTCAGCATGTGCACTGCATCATGGGTACTGGTGGGGCTACCCTATGCTAGTACACACAGCAGACATTTTAGGCAGTGACCTGCAGTCTCTTTGTATGCAGCCATTGCCTTGCAGAGTAGTGTGGAGGTATAGCCTACTGGCTAGTGCAATACCTCCATAAGCAGGGGAACAGGGGTTTGATTCCTACTTGTTTGTTTTGTGACTGTGCTACTTAGATCTTACTCATGCATGTAACAGTCAGGGCTCTGCACATCGGTGCTGCCAGCCCATAACACCCTCTCCTCAGCCGCCATCCATTCTTCAGCCCATCTATCTGCCTTTGTCAGCTGTGTACAGTCATGTCTTCTTGTGCAGGCTGCTACTCTATGACCTACAATGCAATGCAATGCAATGTGTGCCTTTGAGTCAGTCCTGACTCCTGGCGACCCAGAAGCTCCTGGGTTTTATTGGCAGTGTCACTGGAAGTAGATTGCCAGGCCTTTCTTCCAAGGCAATGGAGGGTTAAGTGACTTGCCCAAGGCCACAAGGAGTGCTAGTGGGAATTGAACCCTGGTTGCTTGGTTACCAAGCCAGCGTTCTAACAACTAGGCTACTCCTCCACTCCCCATGACCTACACTGGTACTCTTTTCTGCATTTCAGCTCTTCACGCTTCACCTCTCTTGTGCCTGATCTGCACATCACCACTACTACTCTGTCCACCTGCCACAGAAAACCTCCTGCCACTTCTGCCTCTGCTGGGGGACATGTCTTCCCCACCCTATGCCACACTCTGACGTGCCGTTTTACATTTGCACCCTCCTATGCATTGGTACAGCGCCTCCCACATGCTCGTCCAATTTACTGACTGCCACATAGGGTGCCCACCGATATGGCAGGTCCATCAACTCCCACCTGTCCTTCCTTCCAGCACATTTCCATTCCTTGGTACTCTATCCAGTGATTAGGTTAGAACCATGTTCGTGTCTCAAGGTGCATGCTTGTCACCTTAAACCACCTTAACGCCCTTGAGCACCTTGAGTTAGGGCACCTTAACTTAGGGCACCTTGAGTTAGGGCACCTTAACTTAGTGCCATTGAATATCCTGATTTAAGACGTTTACATGGTTTACTGAGCTGCAAGCCATGTAAATGCCTTTCGAATATCAGGCCCATCTTTTTTACAATGGCTTTTGACAGCGCTTGATGATCTACATAATTGGCAATGGCTAGGGCACTAATGGATATCTGTTCTCAAAAA